>JADLZN010004953.1:0-109524 GCA_018155175.1 Sinocyclocheilus anophthalmus
TGACCACTCAGGTTCAACCGTCTTGTCAATTCTAAATCTACACTGGGTTACTTATCGCGGAATGTGATTAGGAAGGTAGGAATACTTCGTACTGTACATTTCTATAGTTTGTAACGTACATCTGCATGATGCGTGACTCCTTTTATGAGTAAACATGAACACGTCAAGTGTGATCAAGTAGGTGTATTAATATACATCTAACCTTAACTAGTCCTAACCTACTACCTAACACATTAAGCGGTCTAACGCACACATACACACACACAAAACACATCAGTTGGTATAGAACGGGTTAAAGTTACGCCAACCCTAAAGAAAGAGACATAAGGAATGAATTTTATGGAACCATTTGCATATTCAGCCGATCTAAACCTGAGAGATATATGTCAGATTCTCAGTTCAAACACACCTAGTAAAAAGGTGTAACTGATACTCAATGCATCAATTAAATCGACTAAGTTTTATACTTGCTTTGTCTGAAAGAGATTCCTGATGCAATCTGAAGGCTCAAGTTGATTTTTGCTGAAGTTGGTTGATGGGAAAGAGCTAGTTTGAGTCAGAGTCACTTGTTGAATGAAAAGGACTAGGCCGGAGCCTGGCACGAGCCTTGGTATCCTGGAGCGTTTCTCACATCTTCATCTTAGCATCTGGCCGAACCACCGACTGGGGCGGGTCCCATGGAGTGTGGCCTTTTAAAGCCTGCAGATATTCACGCCTCTCAAGATGGGTTCGTCCAATGAGGAAGGCTGAAATCCCACGCGGGAGGTTGGAAATACTGGGGATTTTTATGACTCGTTGTCTGTAAGCATGGTATTTTGCATATTTAATTCGCTGGAGTGTTGAGGCACGAGTTAGTACAGATTCTTAGAACATCAATTTGTTGCATAGGTATCAGCATATAATATACACACTTGTTTCGATCATAAGAAGGCGAATTCATAGATACTAGACATGAAATAGTTACTTATATGAATGAGTGGTTTATCGTAAGCATGAATAAAAATAGTCTATAATACAACATATTAAATACAACACAGCAATAATATACCCAATGGCCTGAACAAAATGTGTGTTCATTCAAAGAAAAGATTTTCCTATGAATTAATTAGTAGAAACGTCCATTTCTACTGTGCATTGTGCCTCTTCCTTTATGAAGGGACATGCGGGAGTTTATCCCCTGCATTCCTTTTAGGTCATAAAACCAGTGATATCATGATTAGGTGTCATGGTGACCAAGGTTGGGGGATGGTGTTCAGCCGAAAACCTAACATCCAGTATATTGAGTGAGGGGACTGTGACGATTTGTTAATCTAATGAATAATTGATTTGTTAAATCCAAAATAAAAATTAGTGTGTCAGATTGGTCGAGACGCTACAGGCTATATGCCTTAGTTTTAGAATTAGTTTGTTATAGTTTTTAATGAAATTTAAGATTTACTGAATTTTTTGTATTTGTGTTTTAAAGGCAACTACAATTAAAATCCCGAAATAACATGAGCATGCCAACCACCTGTATATCTATTATATATATAATATTATAATCTATCCATTTTCATCTAAAAGAATTTTGAATACGTGAAAAAGGTAAAAAAAAAATTTTACTTATTGCAAAAGGAACGTTCATATAGCTGATTCATACATGTAAGTAAAATATTTGCAAAAGGTTTTTTTGTTTTAAATTTTGATGATTAGAGCTACAGCTCATGAAAGTCCAAAAAGTACAGTATCGCAAAATATTAGAAATATTTATTATTTGACTTCCATTAAAGCCCATCCTACGGAATAATTCTGGTAATCCTCTTGTTCTATTGCTACACAATCATGGGTAAGACTGCTGATCTTACAGTTGTCCAGAAGGCAATCATTGACACCCTCCACAGAGAGGGTAAGTCACAGAAGGTCATTATTGAAAGGGGTGGCTGTTCACAGAGTGCTTTATCAAAGCATATTAAATGCAAAGTTGACTGAAATGAAGAAAAGAAAATGGGTAGGAAAAGGTGCACAAACAACAGGGATGACCGCAAGCTTGAGAATACTGTCAAGCAAAGCTGATTCAAACACTTGGAGAGCTCAGGAGGGGGAGGCGTGGAGTGTGGGGCTGATCATTGATCAAGATCCACCACGCTCAGACTTCATTTTCAGAAAACTTCTGAAACAGAAACCATGTCTGAAGCATCTTACCTTGGCTAAGGAGAAAAAGAACTGGACTGCTGCTCAGTGCTCCAAAGTCTTCTTTTCAGATGAAAGTAAATTTTGCATTTCATTTGGAAATCAAGGTCTGGAGTCTGGAGGAAGACTGTAGAGGCACAGAATCCAAGCTGCTTGAATTCCAGTGTGAAGTTTCCACAGTCTGTAATGATTTGGGCTGCCATGTCATCTGCTAGTGTTGGTCCATTGTGTTTTATCAAGTCCAAAATCAATGCAGCCGTCTACCAGGAGATTTTGGAGCACTTTATGCTTTCATCTGCTGACAATATTTATGGAGATGCTGATTTCCTTTTTCCAGCAGGACTTAGCACCTGCCCACATTGACCCACAGTGACCATGATATAGCTGTGCTTGATTGGCCAGCCAACAGGCCTGACCTGAAGCCCATATAGAGTCTATGGGATATTTTCAAGAGAATGATGAGAAGCAGTGGATCCGAGCTGAAGCTCAATAGTGCCTCAGGCTGATCGCTTCCATTCGCTCCTCACTGATGCTGGAGTTTGTGCTAAATGAGCCCCGGCCAAGTATTGAGTGCATAATAGGTCTGGGACGATGCAGAATCGATTCGTGGAATCCTCTGGAATGGATTCTGAGCTTAGATTTTAACAGCAGATGGCGCTCTAATCTAGTTTTTATCCACACACTCAGAGTCCTGTAATTTTTCAGCTCAGAATGCTTTTATGACGCGAGATTAATGTAAACTCAGCCCACTGTGAACACTCTTGTAATTCGCTTCAACCTTTTCGAATTTTATGAATGATTATTTTAGGTTCAAGTGTGTGTAAGGAGTTGGCTGTTTCTGAAGCATGCAGCGCCATCTGCTGTTCAAAACTATGCTCAGAATCGACTCGAGAAAGAATCGCGATGCAATCGGAAAATCTCAGAATCGATGCAGAATCATTTCTCGATTCTCGATGCATCGATTTATTTTCCCAGCCCTAGTGCATAAATGAACATACTTTAAAGAAGTTGAACTTTTCTGTTTTGTAAATCCTTGTTTTTTATTGATCTTAGGAAATATAGATTTTTGACTTTCATGAGCTGTAAGCTTTAATCATCTAAATTAAAACAAAAAAACAACTTTTGAAATGTTTTACTTTTTATGTAATGAATCTAGAATATATGAGTTTCACTTTGACATGTTACCAAACATGATTACTTTTGCACGATATTCAAATTATTTTTTGAGATGCACGCTGTATATGTATATATATATCGATATATATATATATATATATTATATTATTGAAAAATATATATCTAGAAGATAAGATCAATATAGATACAGGTATATACTACATACTACTAAAACTAAATAACTAATCTATAAATAAAGGGAAAAAAACTATATTTGAGTACCAAAAACTATATTGTCATATTTAAAAGAAAAGAAAAAACGTTTCAAAGAAAGTACTAAAAATGCATTTACGTATTTATGTTTTTAATGATTTTTTCAAGACTTGTAGTGATATTTGTGTAATAGTGATTGACTGATGTATTTAGATCCAGCTCTTACACCAGCTGTTATATAAATGTTTCCTTTAATGCTGTGTTTATGTGAAGATAAGTTGATTTTAATTACCATGAGAATGGTTTGACGAAACTAGGTTTTCATAAGAAGCTTTTTTTAAACGCTCCTGGGAAACACGGTAACTTATAACAGTAAGCATCCTCTTTCTCATTAAACACTGTTTCATATTTCATACTTAATGGAAACATCAGCAGTTTTTCATAATCGGCCGGGTTTTGTCCTGCCCTCAATAGTGAACGAAAACACCCAGTTTCCACAGCGCTCCAGTGTCTTCTGTTTTAATGGAGAACATTATGACTTAATGGACGTGATATAAAACACCAGTAATGACCTCAGACGACTCTATTAAGCACAAACACTTTAATATATTTACTCTAAATGCACACAGACTGAGAAGAGTTAATGCAATAGTTCATCTGTCAATATTTACTGCCGTCAGTTTTTATTTCTGCCTGATCTGTTCTCTTAAGAGACTGTGTTTGTTGCTTGTATTAAGTGATTTTTCTTTCTGTTTCAGATGCGCATGACGACACGGGCTTGAAGCCGGTCATGGTTTATATTCACGGCGGCTCGTACGTCGAGGGAACGGGGAACATGATCGATGGCAGCATCCTCGCCAGCTACGGAAACGTGATCGTCGTCACCGTGAACTACCGGTTAGGAGTGCTAGGTGAGTCGCTCGAAACTTATTCATCTTATTTACACTGCTGTCGGAAGAAATTAGTACTTTAATTTGTCAGGGATGCATGAGATTGATCAAAAGTGCTAGTAAAGACATTTCCAAAAGATTCTGTTTTAAATAAACGGCTGTTACATTTTAGATTTCTGTTCATTAAAGAATCCTGAAAAAAAATGTATCACCTTTTCCACAAAAATATTAATCAGCATAACTGTTTTCAATGCTGATGATAATCAGAAATGTTTCTTGAGCAGCAAATCTGCATATTCGAGCGTGTTATTTGAGTATAACTGCGATAAGTTTTTTATTAATCTATTGAGTCCGTTTTTTTTTTTCTCCTTTAAATTTTAAGTTAAAATTTTTTGTAATTTATGTGTGTTTTTTGCTATTTTCCTATTAATTTTTTTTATATTTTATTTTTAGTTTATTTATTTCATGTAACAAATTCTATGTTAGGTTTTTGGTATGTAGTTATTATATAATATATTATCATATATATTTATTTTTTATTTATTATTTTTTTTAGTTAAGGGTTATTTCAAGTAACTAAATGTTAGTTTTTAGTTTTGGTTAAATAGTTTTCATATATTTTTTATATTTTCTTTTATTATTTGAATCAATTATTTCATTTCAGTAACACACATGTTTTATGTTTTTAGTTTAGTTAAATAGTTTTTATTTAATATTTTGATATTATGTATTATTTTTGTTAAGTGTTTATTTATTTCAAGTACGGATTTTTGTTAATGTTTTTAGTTTTTGTCATTATAATACCCGGTTGCGAACGAGTATAAATAAGAAGATTTCTGAAGAGCTGTCACACTGAGGATCCTGAGCTAAAATTTCAGCGTTGCTCACAGAAATAATAACAGTGAACACTTTTTCAAATAGAAAACAGATGTTTTAAAGTGTAATAATATTTCACAATTTTTACAATATTTTTGATCAAATAAAAGCAGCCTTGGTAGCAAAAGAGACTTCTTTAATTGTTTAGAATTTTTGCACATAAGCTGAAGATAATGAAACTGTAAAATCCTTTCTTTTACAACACAGTACGTAAAGAGACGTTTATAAAGCCTTCAGATGTTCATTAAAGGATATTTTATTCATTTTCATAATGAAGGTTGTTGGCTATTACAAGTTCTGCCAAAAATAGAAACCTCTCTATAAAATAAAGCTTTTATAATGCTGTGTCTTTGAACAGAAGAACACGGTGAGGATTTGAAATCTTATTAAAACACTAAGAATACTTATAAACACGAACACAAAGCAGCTCTCGCAAGTGTTTTAGTTTGCAGTCTAAGTGTGCAGATTTATGATTCATTCATTTTGAATCCTACATATTTATATGTTTGGTGCAGAGCAGTTTATTTCTGTTTGTGAGTCTATTTTTCTGAGTTTTGAATGCGGTGACCTTGGATCGTCAGGCTGTTACTGGCTCTCTTTCTCATCAAGATATTGAAGCAGATTTCGTTTGAAGGTCCTGAGGTCCTTGGCACTGAATTAGAGACGAAAAAGCCCACTTTTAACAGCATCCCTCTTTTAAGAAGAGAGCGTGTTCTTTTCTCCGTGTGGAATTAGATCCAAACACTTCCCAGAGGCCTTCAGATTCAGACCAAATGCACTTTTGGTCATTACCATCAGATCTTTTGTACCAAATTATGTGATGTTTTGAACAAAGCATCTCCTTATAATTGAGTTATGTTCAGAACGAGCTGGATGGAAGAGATTGATGTCTCTCCAGTCCATCATTAAACTCCGAACATTGTCCAAAAATACACTATACCAGTCAAAAGTCTGGAACAATTATGATCGATAATAATCATAAATGTTTCTCGAGCAGCAAATCAACATATTAAAATGACTTCTGAAGGATCATGTGACAATGAAGACTGGAGAAATGATGCTGAAAAATATTCAGCTTTGCATCACAGAAATAAAATACATTTTAACCATATTCACATAGAAACACTGTTAAAAGTTGCAATACTCCTTTCACAATTTTTATTGTATTTTTGATCAAATAAATGCAGCTTTGCTGAGCGGAAGAGGAAAAATAGTAGTGTGTATAAACTCACATTTGATTGATCTTAGAGTGGTTTGATGGATGTGGCCGCAGGATATTTCACACCCAAGGTCTAGAAGTCCTTGTCTCTCTCTCTGGCTCCAGTACTTCAGAGATGATCACAGATTCAGTGTGTTTTTATGGGAAAACGATCCAGCAGGGACAGATCAAGGCTGGCGGTCTGAGGAGAAACGACACCAGACTAAGCCACATAAAGACTCCTCATCTTCAGCCGACAGCATCTGTTTGAGCGAGCTCTGTCTCATGATTCTTCCTGCAGCGTCTGATCCTTCCAGAGAATTCAGCTGACATTTCATGTAATCTCAAAGCTAAATGTGACCCTGGAGCACAAAACCAGTCGTAAGGGTCAATTTTTCGAAATTGAGGTGTGTGCATCATCTGAAAGCTGAATAAATAAGCTTTCCATTGATGTATGGTTTTTTGTTAGGATCGGACAATATTTGAAAAACTGGAATCTGAGGGTGCAAAACAATCTAAATATTGAGAAAATCATCTTTATAGTTGTCCAAATGAAGTTCTTAGCGATTCATATTACTAATCAAAAATTAGTTTTGATATATTTACGGTAGGACATTTACAAAATATCTTCATGGAACATGATCTTTTCTTAATATCCTAATGATTTTTGGCATAAAAGAGAAATGTATAATTGTGACCCATACAATGTATTGTTGGCTATTGCTACAAATCTCCCCCAGCGACTTAACACTGCTTTTTGTGCTCCAGGGTCACATATATTCGTTTTAAAGACGGGCGTAAGTGATGAATCTGCTCAGAAGATGTTGGCGATTGCAGATAACAGAGCTGATTTGAAGCCTGAAAGTCCGTTACGTCTGTTTTTCATCCCTTTTCTTTTCATCTTTCTTTTGTTATATTCTCTAAAATGCTGCTTTGGAGTAAAACTGTATAGTAAAAACTGAACTGAACTGATCCTGAATTTAACTGAAATTCACTACCGTTTAAAGACATCTCTTCTGCTCATCAGGGCTGCATTTATTTGATCAAAAATACAGTAAAATTGTGAAATATTATTACTATTTAAAAAACTGTTTTCTATTTGAATCCTCTGGTTAAATGTAATGTATTTCTGTGATGCTAAGCTGAATTTTCAGCATCATTTACTCCAGTCTTCAGTGTCACATTTTCTTCAGAAATCAGTATAATATGCTTATCTGCTGCTCGAGAAACATTTCTATTATTATCAATGTTGAACACAGTTGTACTGCTTAATATTTTTTGTGAGATTTTTATTTTCAGGATTCACGTATGAATAGAAAGTCTAAAAGAACAGCATTTATTGGAAATAGAAATCTTTTATAACATTATAAAATGTCTTTACTGTCAAATTGTATCAATTGAATGTTCCCTCGGGAATGAAAGTATTAATTTCTTTAAAAAAAGTTGCTGACTTCTGAAACTTCTGAACGGTAGTCTATGTAATATTTTGGACAAACACATTGTTTAAAATGTTTCATTAAAATGTCCAGTTTTCTTGTCATGACTATAACATTATTTAAAGGTTACAAAAAAAAGTTTCTTACAACATTCTACTAACTTATTTTCACCCAATATAATGTTATTTGAACGTTTATTTTTTTAAAAATTCTAAGAACGTTAAAAATGTTAAGATTATAACGTTATTTGAAGGTTACAAAAGCATTTCTTAGAATATTTATCAAGTACAAATAACATCACAAGGACATTTTGAGAATTTTGGTCTCTCAGCATTATGAGAACGTATATTAAATATTAATATAGTTATAAGAATGTTCCATAAACATTACTTTGAGAATATTTTGTCCTTTTTAAAAAAACTATTAAAAAAACAGAACATTCCCTGTTAGCTGGTTTACTCTTGTTGTAGTTGTTTTAATTTTTTGCACTTGTGGTTTGCAGTATATTAACAATCTACCAAAAAAACCGAAAAATCAATTTCTAGATTAATAAACTTCATAGTTTCATTTATTTCAAGCAACCAGCTGTCTAAGAGTTCACTACATTGCAAATATTCTCTACCATATATTTGTATTTTCTACAACTTATGTACAAATGCTAATATTAAATATATTAAGCTGACTTTTTATGGTGAATATGCACAATATTTTATATTTTTATAGCGTAAATAATTCATCTTCTCATGTGCACGTCTCACTCGAGAAAATGTCTCTGATAGATTCAGCGTTGAGAAAACAAGCTGCACGAGGCGCGTTGAGCGCGTGATGAATGCTGCATCCCTCACGGCATTTTGCCACAAAATAAACGGATGATATCAGAATCCATCTCATTAGATATCAGATGTTAAAGAGCTCGTTTAGCTGCTTCGCCGTCATAGATAGGCACTTTTGGTGGTGTAGAACAGCCGAGGCTTTGTGGTAATGGCTGCATGGCTCATTGAAGGACTCCAGTGTTTATTGCTCAGGAATAAATTGCCCAGTTGAAAGTCCTACATCACAGACGAGGACTTCAATTAACCTTTATCAAGCGCTGGCCTGGAGTCAGGAGATGTATATGCATCACAGGTGAAGGTCAGCCAAAGAGCTTTTTATTTGTGCACGGCACTGGAATTAATAATGCAGCGTCCTCTGAGATGCTCCAACATGATTGATGAAGCCCATCAATAAATAACATACAGAAAGCAAGCTCTTGTGTATCCACTGCACTTCAGTTTTTTCCAGGTGAATGTACTTGAGCTAAAGGAAGACTAAACGCATTAACAGGTGTTTAGTGATGCGCTAATCCACCTGAACGTCTCTTCGCATCAGCACGCTTGTGACAGATGATAGTGTTGATCCTCGAGGCCAGATGGAAGGGAAATTAAGTTTGCTGTTTCATATCTCGAGCTGCTCATGATACTTACATTGAGAGCGAGTGTGGGGGATTTCAGACTGAAGACCAGTGAAATGAACAGACAGTTAAAGAGCTAATGTTGATTATAGCAATTTTCCATGTTTTGTTTAAAGAAATGCCTGCATTAATTTTCATTGCAGAAGCTAGTGGAGCAAAATGTGACTTTTGTGAATTTCTAAGTTCATATACAGAAGTTTTTCTGGCATGAAACTCTCGATGGCGCAGCCGATATGTCTAACTCACTCATGACTACTGACATGGCACAGCTGATTGGTTCCTCCTGTATCGGTAGCCAATGAGCTCGCTTCTCAACATTCAAATATATGACTAGTGCTTGGCGTATCAGTTGCAGCGTGCTTCAGAAACCCCCACCTTCCCCAGCTCCACCTTTATAGATCTGCTACGGGGATCATGTATGCTATATGTATGTTATATATGCAGCAGCGTATTTTCTACATGCTCACGCACAGGTAGTGGATATTGCCAAGTCTCAGTACTTGATCTGCCGCGGCCAGATCTATGCCGGCCAACAACATTAATTGTAATGTTCCATTAACATTCCAATCACTCCTAGATTTGCCGTGCGACAAACTTGAAGATTTTAAATATAGCATGGATACATGAAATACAGTAGTTACACTTTATAACTATATGGAATGTGAAGAGTAAAACAAAGGATTTCCAAAAGCATTTTGTTAACATTCAAGACCAGCACCATCATTGGTTAAGAATTATTATATATTTGGTGTTTATTTTTTTGTATAGATATATTAGGATTATATTTCCTGTATTTTCTTTATGATTAAAGTTTATACCTTATTATGTTAAAGTAATAGGAAGGGGGGGGGGGGGAGGAGCAGGGTGAAAAGTGGAGAGAGGGGGGATGCGAGGGGGGGGCAGGTGGGGGGGGAGCGGATATAGCTGCAAGGGCATGAAATGAAGTAAGAAATTTGCCGTATAACTAAACGGGGGACATGGTTTTAGTATTGTGGGAAGGGCAGTTAACACTGTTGTGCTGGTTTTAGGGTTATTGAATTTTGTATATGAAGACAATATTTAGTATCACGAGAGTCTTTTTAGTTTTGGTTTGAAAGACAGCGGCTGATGGAGTGGGAGGTTTTAGATTTTCATGTGGGAATTTAAATTGTAAAGTTGTAGTAATTTATGTTTTTAGGCATATTTATTATTTACGTATTATATAATTTATATATAATGTTTCTATCATTTTTATATAGTTTTTATTCATTTTTATTTTGGTTTTCATTTTAGTTTGTTTATTACTTTGTTAATTAAACTATACAATTAAATGTTGCCTTTTTTTGTTTTATCTTTTTCTTCAGTTAACAAACATTTATTGTTTTGTCTTTTTAATGTATGTCTACATATATGTAGTTTATATTCATTTTGAATTCAATTATTTTTATTATTATTGAATTAAGTACTTCAAGTTAAAGTTTTTTTGCACATATTGTCTTTTATTTCAGTTAACAAATAGACACACACTTTTATTTATAACTTGTTTGTTTGTTTTTCTTTTAGTTAATTCAGTGATTATAAAATCAGCAGCAGAGTGTTCATAATCCAAATAAATCTCTTATGGATGTCTGTATATGTCCAACAGCTTAAAAACATGTGCTCTGCAGCGTTTCCTGATCTCTCAGCTGTCTCTGTGTTTCAGGTTTCCTCAGCACTGGCGATCAAGCAGCCAAAGGGAATTACGGTCTGCTGGATCAGATCCAGGCTCTGCGCTGGGTGAAGGAGAACATTCAGGCTTTTAACGGCGATCCGGAGCGAGTGACCATCTTCGGCTCCGGAGCAGGAGCCTCCTGCGTCAGTCTGCTGACCCTCTCGCACTACTCTGAAGGTCTGCTGGAGATCTCAAGATGAAGTGCATGAATATATAGGACTGCATGATTAATCCAAAATTCGGAAATCACGCTTTATTATTTTCATTGTAACTTCAAGTAAATGCTTGCTCCTACACAAACTTGTCACAACTTGAGGTTTGGTCGATTAACGTACATTTGGGAACGCAACATGCGCCAACCGTCTTCCCAAACTTGTAATGAGAAGCGGTGATCAACAAAAGAGAAGCTTTAATGGCTCCCCTGGGTGGTTTTTCATTTCATTTTTTTTTTTGTAATCAAGTGCCTTGCAAAGGAAAATACAACAAGCCATTCTCTTAGCCGCAATACACACGAGAATTGTTTGAGTTTTAAAAATGTTTAAAAATTTAAGATTAGGACGTCCTACCATATTGTAAGAGGTTGCAATTTTACATTTGTATGTAGTATATTTTACAGTATGTCTGTTTTATGTAAATAAAATAATTATTATATCATTTGTTAAATAATTATTTCAGTGAAATATTGCAATTATTAATAATAATAATATAGAATATTATTGTATAGTAGTATAGTAGTAGTGTGTAATACAAAATAGATATATATCACAAAATTATTATATTATAATTTATATATAATCACAAAAACAAACACAGACCCACCTGGATTTTAAAAAACTCACAATACATTTTTTTTAAATCAAAAAAGCTTTCTGTTTACAGTGAAATATTACAAGTAATACTTCTTATTGTTTTTTGTTTTTAGACAAAATTCATTATCGATTAACTTTTTATTTTAATGTAATACTTTTTTTTTATTATTTTGTAGCCCTATTTATATATAATCCCAAATCTGTGCTGATTATAGTTGACATCATATAATAACATGCACGACAACCTGGAGTTTTGCAATCACAATTTTTATCAGAAAAACACAAGTAATATTTCTTATTTTTTATATAAGATCGTTATTTTAAAACGTTTAGGTTGTTATTCTTATTATTATTATTATTTTGTAGCCGTTTTGATAGATGATAACCACATTTTTGATATTCTAATTGAGATAGAAACAGAATAACATTGCAAACCTGGATTTATTTTAAATCGCAATTGCAATTTTTATCAGTATAGATTTTCCCCAGTCCTATTGAATAATCATGATATTTAAATGTTTAAATGCTGTATTGCTCTGACAGCGAGCGTTTGTGACCCAGATCTGTTTCAGAAAGCGATCATCCAGAGCGGGACGGCTCTCTCCAGCTGGGCCGTCAACTACCAGCCGGCCAAATACACGCGCATGCTGGCCGAGAAGGTGGGCTGCAACGAAGACGACACGGTCGAGCTGATCGAGTGCCTCCAAAACAAAAACTACAAGGAGCTGATCGAGCAGAACATCACCCCCGCCAAATACCACATCGCCTTCGGACCCGTGATCGACGGAGACGTCATTCCGGACGACCCACAGATCCTCATGGAGCAGGGAGAGTTCCTCAACTACGAAATAATGCTAGGAGTAAACCAGGGCGAAGGCTACAAGTTCGTAGACGGGATCTTAGACAGCGAGGATAGAGTAACAAGCAATGACTTCGAGTTCTCCATATCAGAATTTGTCGACCATTTGTACGGCTATCCAGAAGGAAAGGACACCCTGCGGGAAACCATAAAGTTCATGTACACAGACTGGGCCGATAGGGAAAACCCGGAGATGCGACGAAAAACGCTGGTTGCGCTTTTCACGGATCACCAGTGGGTGGCGCCGGCCGTGGCGACGGCGGACCTGCATGCGCAGTACGGATCGCCCACCTACTTTTATGCCTTTTATCACCACTGCCAGAGCGACATGAAGCCTGCCTGGGCCGATTCGGCACACGGAGACGAGCTTCCGTACGTTTTCGGCATTCCCATGATCGGCCCCACGGATCTCTTCAACTGCAACTTCTCCAAGAACGACATTATGTTGAGTGCCGTGGTCATGACGTACTGGACGAACTTCGCCAAAACTGGGTGGGTAGGACGCATATGTTTAATAAAAGCTGTTTTAATAAAAGCTGTTTTAATAAAATGTTTAAAAAAAATTGTTTTAATAAAACTGTTTTAAGAAATGCATAATGGCTGCAGGTTAACTTTACTTTTTTCAATTTAAATGTATTTAAATGGATAAATTAATACATTAATTTATAAATTAATAAAATTAGATACAGAATAACAATTGATTGTTGCTAGGGTATTCTGGGTGGTTGCTCGAGTGTTGCAAGGCAGTGGAAAGTAACATCACTAATTGACTTTTTAATGACTGCTTTCAGTTTTTTAACTATGTCACTAGGGTGTTGCTAGGGTATTCTGGGTGGTTGCTATGGTGTTGCTATGCAGTTGCTAGGGTGTAGCTAGGCAATCAAATATAACATCACATCAAATTGACCCTTTAATTGCTGCTTTCAGTTATTTTTTGTTGCTAGGCAGTTATTAGGGTATTCTGGGTGGTTGTTAGAGTGTTTCTAGGCAGTCGAAATAACATCACTAATTAACCCTTTAATTGCTGCTTTCAGCAATGTTTGTTGTTAGAGTGCTGTTATGTGTTGCTAGGGCGTTGCTAGGCAGTCAAACATAACATTACTTATTGACCCATTAATTGCTGCTTTCGGCTATTTTGTTGTTAGGGTTTTGCTAGGGTATTTTGGGTGGTTGCTGGAGTGTTGCTAGGCAGTGGAAAGAGATAGATAGATAGATAGATAGATAGATAGATAGATAGATAGATAGATAGATAGATAAGATAGATAGATAGATAGATTTCTGGGTGGTCACAGTGTTGATATGCAGTTGCTAGGGTGTTTCTGGCGTACTCTGGGTGGTCACTAGAGTGTTGCTAAGGCATTGCTACAGTTCTTCTTGGCAGTTGCAAGAGTGTTTTAGGTGGTTGATAAAATGTTGCTATGCAATTGTTAGGGTGTTGCTAGGATGTTCAGGGCTGCTATGCAGTTGCTAGGGTATTCCAGGTGGTTGCTAGAGTGTTGCAAATCAGTCGAAAGTAACATCACCAGTTGACCCTTTAATTGCTGCTTTCAACTATTTTTGTTGCTAAGGTGTTGCTAGGAAGTTGTTATGGTATTCTGAGTGTTTGCTAGAGTGTTGTTAGGCAGTGGAAAGTAACATCACTAATTGACCTTTTAATGACTGCTTTCAGCTATTCTTGTTGCTAGGGTGTTGCTAGGCAGCTAGGGTATTCTGGGTGGTTGCTAGAATGTTGATATATAGTTGCAAGGGCATTGCTAGGTAATCAAATGTAGCATCACTAATTGAACTTTCACTTAATGTAACATTAAACAGAGGCAGAATACCGTATAACTCCAGGCTGGCACTGGAAATCTGACAATTAGATGTTAACCAACATAAACCTGACAGTCAGCTATAAAAAAATAACTCTAGAGAGAAGCATTGCATTACATTTATTATATTTTACTTAACCTTGATGAAATCTGTCATGGGAATGTGCAGGGAGACTTCAGATATAAAAACGCGGACTCGTTAGAAAATGTTTACTCAATAAAATCATGGCGCGGTGACTTAACTTGTTATGATGTCTTGAGCAATTCAGTTCTATAGGCCTGTTAGTTGTTGTAGCCATTGCAGCGTGAATGTCGTCTCAGCTATAACTGTGGGAGAATCTGTCAGCATTGTCTACACCGGGCGTAGTTGCGCCTGATCGTAGTTTCAGTTGGTGCAACAGGTGTAAATATTTATCGTAAAGCTGGATGTTGCAAAGCCCAGCATAGGGCATACGCTGAGCTCTTTTATGTCTAGCTGGTGCAAGCGGCCCCAGGTGAGTAACAATCCAAGGAGAATATCTGGTAGGTCTTATGCCCGGTTCAGACTTCACGATTTTAGCCCGATTTTGCCACGATTTGCTTGACGTAGGGTGTCGTGGGGATTCGTAAACGACAATGGGCGTCGAGACGCAAGATTCCATCGTTTCAGCTCGTGTAGTGTGACATAGTGGACAACAATGGATTCCGCGTCTGCGATGCTTCACGACAGAAAGACTAGAATGTTTAATTTCTCACAACGAGTTCCGTCACATTTGGTGATGTTGACCAATAGCAGCACAGAAGCTCTTTCATACACCGGTTTCAAACATGGCGAAACGATAGAGAGATGATGGTGCTGCTAGGTGGAATTATGAGACTGAGGAAAGGTTCGTGGAGCTGTGGCAACAGTACTCCTGCCTGTATGATGTGTCCTCGAGGGACTACCACGACAGAACAAAGAAAGAAAAATGCTGGCGAACTGTAGCGGAAGCGCTTCAGCAATGTTTACAGAAGTCAGTCACTAGTTCTGCCTTCTCGATGACATCACGTTAAAGACGGCACGCGATGAATGGTCGGGAAGCAACGTGTAATCTGACATGTTTCCTTGTCCAAGACGTCGACAGATTTTGGAGTCAAACCGTGTAAGCTGCCAGTGACAATCGTGAACCGACGAAAATTATTTGTGTATTCCCGAAGACCTGGATTAACAGCCTAGCCCAGTGCATGTGTAATAAAGAGACAGCGTGTGAATTATGACTGTAGGATTGGTGACAACAAACATGGGAGCAGCAGGAGGATGATAGGAAATGTAGTTCAGATTTGGTGACAGGACTGGTTGGACAGTGACATAATTATCGAATATCTTATGTTCTCATTACGAATGTAAAAATCAAAAAATATATATGTTGTAAAAATGTTCACGATTATCGTACCACGATATGTTTTAATGGACCAAGGTGAACATATTTAGACAAGTTTTGAACCCTGTTTTGTCTTTAAAACTTGAAGAAAAAAACAATGTCCAGTACAAACATGACTGCCGCTCGTCACAGTTGTTAGAGGCGACAAAAACTCCTTCACTCTTAAAACTAAAGGTGCTTCACGATGCCATAGAAGAATTTTTTTGTCTAAATGGTTCCATAAAGAATTTTTTTAACATCTGAAGAACCTTTCTGTTTCAAAAAAGCTTCTTTGTGGCGAAAGAATGTTCTTCAGATTACAAAAAAGGTAAGAAAGACATGGTTCTTTAAAGAACATTTGACTGAATGGTTCTTCTATGGCATCGCTGCGAATAAATTAGTTAGGCTAGACCTTCTCATTTAACAACCCTCGGTCCAACCTGCAAAGGAGTGGCCTTTGAAGTCTGAGTCCTTCAAGGGATGCAGCCTTTGAATTGGGACACAGTAACCTTCCAGGTGAAGATAATGAGGAAATGAAGTGGTCTTTCAGTGCTCTCTTCATCAAGTGCATTCTTTTTGGCTGGATTATGAGTCACAGTTGCTCTGCTCTCTACAAAGTCCCCAATTCATGGCCTCTGCCCTTCAGAGTGAGCAGAAGGGCTTAGGGAAGCTCACTTCCAACTGGAATGTGCCCCTGGTGTCATCTGGTGTATGATAGTGTAGTGTAGAGCAGCAGCAACAAATTGAAAAAAAAAATCATAGTAAAATAACTGATTTACATAGCGCTGCACAACCTGGCCAAAAAGCCAAGAGACGGCATCATCAGAGTCTTGTAAGCATGTGTTAGTGTTGTCTCCTTCAGATTTCTGTGCAACCGATGCACAGATAATTGCTCTTTCAGTCTATCGTGCCCAGAGGGTTGCTGGCTTGCATAAATCCCCGCTGGAGAATTTGTGGCTCTTGCTCTGGAATGAGAGAGACTCATTCTACATTTACTCAGGCCCCATCCTCATGCAGATCCTCTAAACTTTAGTGGCGGACGGACTACGAATTGCCTTTTTCTCATGAGAATGCATGGAGACAAATACTTATGAAATAACATCCTGCGGCAAAACTCAAAAGGAATACAACTCTTTTAGCCTTTTGAGAAACATCTATTTGTTCATCTCTCATCCATCACTGTACTGCATGGTATTGCATGCATGAAAATGCACTCTATGAACACTCATAGAAAAGCAAAAATCACAGATAGACAAGAGACAGACGTCAGAATGCTGTTCCATTCACACACACTTTATACTGGGACAGCCATTTCCAAACATGAACTTCAAGGTAAAACTCAGTCAAATTCTGCATGATTAGAAAAGGCCACTCTTAAAAATGTATGTTAGTTATGCAGTCCAGGTATGATTTTGCTATGACTTGCTATGGTGTGTTAGCAGAAGTTTAAAGCTGAAAGAGAAACTACCACCATCGTGTTCAAGATACTTAACCTCAGTTTGCTCCAGGAGGTCTAAACATGTAATAAGTGATCTGTAACACACAGATGGATAAACTCAAAAGCACATTAAGATGTAGTTTTTTATAAGAAACCTGATAATTACCTTGTTTTAAACAACTACGAATCACACTGTATTTTAAGGTCCAATCTCGCTATTAACTAACTATTAATTATGACTTTTGTCTCAATAAACTCCTAATGTGCTGCTTATGAATAGTTGACATTTGTCAAGTTCAGGTGTTGGGTAGGATTAGGGATGTAAAATAAGGTCATGCAGAATATGTGCTTAATAAACAGCCAATATGTTAATAAAATGCATGCTAATAAGCAACTAGTTAATATCGAGAATTTGGCTTCCTATACTAAAGTGTTACCCAACTCACATGTCATATTAAATTACATATGCATCTCTAATATATACTGCAACAGAATGAAACAAATATTACCAAAACACTCAACCATATAGATAACTGACACATTCATATTCACAAAAGAAAGCCACATACACACACAAACATACACAACACAAAGCAGATCTTCAGGAGACTGAGATGGTGGCTGACTGCAGATCAATAATCAATGAGTTCACTAGTTCAATCTCAGCACTCATTACACACATTCACAAGTTTCTCACTCAAAACACACGTGCTGTCTGTAATGTTTGTAGTTGAGATCAGCTATCTACAGATAAAGAACCAGCAACAGCATCAATATCAACTCAACACAAACATAATGTGTCATTTATCAGAGTCGATGACAAATAATGATATATAAGGAAAATCTGAAAATTCTTAGTAATGCAATCTTTGCATCCATGTTGCTTTTTTAATCTTTTGTACTATTATCAGAAAAAAATACATGATGTTAAACCATGATCCTAATCATGGTTACTTGATCCTAATGTTATCTGTGAGGTTTTTAGCTTTTTCTCAGGATTTACATAAGGAAGACAGGTTTTGAGTTGGTTCTTCCTGTAGGAGAGATGATACTGAATCATTCATGAGAATATCACATTTCCTATCTGACCAAACGCAGAGCACACAACACCCTCAGGACAGAAACAACACTTCCACCGGTCCGGAGCAGCTTACATAAGAGGCTTTCAGATATGATTTTGCACTGTTTAGAGTTTTTTACCCAGCAGATGGGGCAACAACATCACATCTGAACTCTAGTTATCAGCACTGAACTATGAAACCAGACAATAAATCTCCGAAGTCTTATGATGATCTAAATTCATTCTTTCTTTCTTTGAGAGCGGAAGATGAACATCAGGAGAATTCGTTTTAGACATAAAAATTATTATACATCTATTAATTGCCCCTTAATAATCAGTGGTGTATAAAGTATCTGAAAGCCATACTCAAGTAAAAATACAGATATCTTACCAAAAAATGACTTTGATAGATAGAAGTTGAAGTCACCGTTTAGAATAATACTTGAGTAAAAGTCTTAAAGTATGTGATATTTATTGTACTTAAGTATAAAAAGTATTTTTTTAATCTTAAACGTACTTAAGTATTGAAAGGAAAAGTACAAGTAAATGCAAAATGCAAAATACGAAGCCAAATACATATATTTTATAAGTTGCATAACGGCATTGGAAGTAGCAAGATTGTGTTCGTTTTAAAGCTCTTCTTCCATTTGTATGTTTCCGCGTACAAAAAAAAAGCACTTTTCACCCGCTCGCGGCACTGTGTGCTTCTTTGTATTCCAACAGAAGAAATCGAATTTCTGGAATCGCATCTGATTAGTTAGCATTTAGATGTATTTACCCAAGTGTATGTATCTCAGAACCGGGGGCCATGGAGACATTTAAACTGCAGTTACAGATGCTAGAAATAGGCCTAATGTTTTGATTTTAAAATGAAACGCTTGAATAGTCGCAAATTTGCAAATAATTTAAAAACATGAAAATATTTCGCTGTGGAAATGTGATTCATTCATGAAATCACCGAATCATTTTATTCAACTGTATTGGTACAAAAAGCCGCATTCATTCACTAAGTAAACACCATCCATGATCAGAGATGCAAAACAGGGCTGGATCTATTGTTGCGGAACTATTATCTGTAGCAAAATTGAGCAAAAACAAGCAACATTATGTCCGAAATTTAAGTCACTTATTGCTTTACTGAACTTTTATTTTTTAAATGTGTTCATGCTGATGTCTGCAGAAAAACGGTTCTCTTTGTGTGATATAGATTAAGTTAACTATATTAAATTATATAAATATAAAAAGCATACAGAAGCATTTTTGCCATCTACAATTTAGAATGCCTAGAATTTTAAATATTAATAGACTAATAAATCAATATCCGTGCACTCTGTGTGTGATTTGGTGACATACTTGATAATATCAAATCGCACATCATTAAAACAACAATTACAATATTATCGCAGACGATGCCTGTATCGCCACACCACCGACTCGACTTGAAGGGGCAAAATGAATCATCCACGTTGTGCGTGCACTTGTTTACATGAGCAAAGGTGTTTTTAGGACTTTAACTTGCAAACGCCAGACCACTGATCAAACCTCAAACCTGCTTTCCTGCAGTCTGTTGTTCTTGGACTATTTGTTGTAAGTAACGAATATGCTTCGAGGAAATGTATCAGAGTAAAAGTTACATTTTAATTAGGCACTGTAGTGGAGTTTAAAGTAAAAGTGGTCTGAAAATATAAAAACTCAAGTTAAAGTACAGATACTCCTAAAAAATTACATTAAGTACTGATAACAAAGTATTTCACTTTGTTACATTACTCCACGGACCTAATAATAAAGTACTAGAGTATGATGTATTTGGTTTAAGCCCCCCCTTTAGGGCCCCGTAAGTAAAGGTTGTGCGTAAAGAAAAATAAAACAGGCCTACGTTCATAAATCCCATAAAATGAACTGCTGTTGTAGGCGTTGACAAAATATCTACTAGACGCCGCTAACACACCACCCAGAAACAGAAGTAGCAGAAACTTAGTAATGACCTTGAAATTAACCTGAAACAAACTAAAGCCTACATAGTAACTCTATAAAACCATCTCAGAACTTCTTAAGAGCAACTCCTAACAGTAAACACCCATTATTGCACACAGCTCACCGCCATACTTAAAAGGAATACAAAAAGAAGATGATAACATTCAATTCACATATGAATAGTGACTGAGTGGGCTCCTATAAGGCCATGAACACACCTAAACCAACATCAAAGAACTTGCACTGGCAATGAAGCAGACTTGTTGTTGCCTGCATTGCCGGCAAAAAAAGTTGATGCTTTGAACATACATAAGACTAAGTCAACAGTCTCCAACTGGGGGTTCTGCACCTTTGTGGAAGGAAAATCTCCTCCTCTTATACCACGCGAGAGGTGGCAGTAGTCTATATTTGTCATTCAAAAAAAAGGAAACCAAAACTAGGACTGCAGGTATAGAAACACTAAACAAAGCAGCGATTGCTTACAGTTTTGAATATGAATTATGTTGATTACATTCTTCTTTCCAGATGACCATGTCTTTATTAAAATATTTTAATCCTTGTTGATCCTGGAACAACTTTCCAATTAACCAATCAGAATTGAGGGATAACTTTTCAGGAAATATCTGTTTTAGGCATACAATCAGGGTTAGGTGCTTCTACAACCTTGTTAATCAGCTATAATTTCCCACTTATTTTAGGAATAAATTATGGGTAGGGCTAGGTTCAGGGGTAGGGATTGGGTTTAGTCTATATTTTGGACAGGAATGTTGATCCTGGAGGTTGTGGGTTCGAGTCTCATACTGGCAGGGATTGTAGGTGGGGGGAGTGAATGTACAGCGCTCTCTTCCACCTTCAATACCACGACTGAGGTGCCCTTGAGCAAGGCACCGAACCCCCAACTGCTCCCCGGGCGCCGCAGCATAAATGGCTCCGGGTGTGTGTTCACGGTACGGTGTGATGTGGCTCAATGCGTGGTTATGTGTGCACTTGGATGGGATAAATACAGAGCACTAAGTCACCATACTTGGCCACATGTCACTTCACTTAATGCCCAGTATATTGATGCAGACATTGTTTGGATGATATTTTGACTCTCTGCAATCATTAAAACCCCCATAATTGTCAAACCTGTCTGCATAAAAGCTGCCACCACAATGTGGATGCACAGCACTGTAAAACAGGTAAAAAGTAGAAAAAATGAACTAACTTGGGACAACATGTGACCTCCTGCCCATAAAAGCCTACGATACAGGGCAGCATGTGGATGGAGTTTAGCTGAAGGCTGTCAGTGATGTATGGCATGCTGACACACCTGACAGTCACTGTTAATGTGTAAACCAGGGGTCACCAAACTTGGAGGGCCAGTGTCCTACAGAGTTTAGCTTATTATTTTAACTCTGCAACCCTAATCAAACACACCTGAACCAGCTAATCAAGTTCTTGCTTGGTATACTTGAAACTTCAAGTCAGTATGGGTTTAGGCCAAGTGGAGGCTGAACTCTGTAGGCACACGGCCCTCCAGGCACTGAGTGTGGTGACCCTGGGTGTAAACACTCTACTGTAGCCTACAGCAGCCACTCCATTACATAAAACATACACACACACACAACACTCATAACAGTGCTGTCCACTCGAGTGTTTCCAGCTGTTTCCTTTCAGTCTGAATGCTGCCCAGACTCTAATAACACACTGGGAGTGAAATGCACAGCAAACACTCACACACACACACACACATGCCACTGCAGTGCTGCACAGCAGAGTCATGCAAAGCCCCGCCCCTCTGCTCCTTGCAGCCAATCCCTGTGCTCTCGGAAACCCTTCGCCTGAGTCCCACCCCTAAGCCCTCTAGGCGCGTGACGTTGCCGTGATGTAACCGCCGGTGACCCGGTAGTGCACTGTGACGTCACGCCACCTTTAGTATAGACCAGTGTCGCTCAACAACGTTGGTGCCTGGGGCTACTCTGGCAGGCCGCCATGGAGTCTCTGAGTCGCCCTGCCAAGCCACGTTCTATAAATTAGGTCAAAATTAGGCCAGGCGGATAAATCGATATCATATCGAGATTATGAATAACATTCTATGTTAATAACGATTGATAAGCCTCCGACATTTTTTATTCAATATGGTTAATCAACCTCCTATCACACAACAGAAATACAGTTACACGTAATCCAGTCAGTGCATGTTGCTAATAAGTATGTTCTGTGTGTCTGTGTCATCTTCAGAGCTGCTTCACCAGCTTTATGCAGTTTAATTTGAGAAAAAGTACAATACACGCTGCAACTAAAACTGAAAGACCTTCACGACAAACCGTCAAAACAAAAGTCTGGTTTAACGTCAAATTATATGACTGAATATATTACTACAGTATACTACAATGCAATTCTCAAAGTAGTAATAATAATATTATTTTTAAGGAATATAATACAACCAAGTTATTTTTTATTATTAATTTATACAGTTCTGTTGTGCAGCATCATCAGTAATACAATAAAATAAAAAAATAAAAATGCAATGTTTTGCAAGTGATTTAATTTGATTCCTTTTAAAAAGGATTAATTAAATTGTTTAAAGCTGTATTAATTCATTTCACTAGACATCATTTTTTATGATAAATTTGTACTGGATCATAAAACACAGAATCCATAAGAAATCAAATGGAAAACACAGAATTTAGAGAAAAATAAAACGCATTTCATGGGGCCCTAAATTAAAACGTAGCTCCTCTGTGGAATTTCATTGTGAACAAAGTTATGTTTACCTTCATTCACAAGGTCTAACAAACATGTGGAAAGCATTTCCTTCACCATTAATGGTAAATTAATATCATGATAAATATCAATATTGTATGATAGCCTATTTTTATAAATCTTTCTGGAAAATTTTCCTGGATTGATAAAATTTTTTAAAATGCTTGCGAGAAATCATTAATGTTTATTCAATCGACCAAGGATTAAGATATAAGATTCAAAAATAAAATAAATAAATTAATACATTTATATATATATATATATATTATATAATATATATATATATATTGGAGTATATCAAACAAGTAGCCCTTGAGACTATTTTATCCCTTCAGGGAGCCCTCACTCACAAAAGGGTTGGAGACCCCTGGACTAGACGGTTCATCTGATGAACCGGACCTGGCCCCAAGTTAACTTCCTGTCTGTGTTTGTTTATCAGTCTGGCTATGGCACTGGCTACAAACGCAGTTAAAAAGTTAAGGTGATGAGTAGACTGATGTTGGGCTCAGGTGGTTGTGCTCGGGGATGTGTTTCCCATACATGTATTTATTTGTGGCGCTCGCCACAATATCAAAACGGACCGATTTTCCAAAAGGCTTTGTTGAATAAACATGAGCACGTACTGCACGTTTAAAAATCAAAATGAGGCGCGGGTGTTTTTATATCGCTATATTTTTGAAGGAATACTATCTTTAGAAAATTTTCGACGTCATTTTCATTCCATCTCGCATGTTATATGCCTGATAAAGCAGCTTTTGTGAGTGCAGAAAACACGCTGCCTGTTTACAGCGTACTGGGTGAAACCTATTGTTGGGTTGGCGAACCACATGTCTAGAGGGACTACTTAGTACTGTTGTTATAGTGATTCTATTGGAAGGTCTTTTGCGAGAGAAGTTAAGTTAGGGCCACAAAAGAAACGTGCGAGCGCCACCTCTAAGTAACGTTTGCTCTTATTGTTAGTCTGCCATTGAAACGTCGATAGAAAGCATCAATAGCAAAGTATGTGTATACAAGTGATAATAACAGTAATAGTTGCAACTTGCTTTTATTTAGACTATTAAGTCTATGCGTAATTCACATTTGACCTACAAACGCCTATACATCAGCCATTGATCCAGTTATTGTTTGCAGATTTGAGCGCCAGCGAAAATTACCAGTTTATGCATCAGCCCAAATACATCTTTGTGTTTGCGGTGCGAATGGACCCCTTGTTGAGAACCAAATAGACTCGCCGATCTGCGGAGCCATCTACATTCCATTCTGAGCCATCTCCATTTGATACAAGATGTCATTCAAGTCCCCGCTATCACAACACGCGCTGCACTGGTTAGTTTGAGTGAGCGCCTTTCCTACAAACTGGCCAAATACAACCGACTGACAGCGATAATAACAAGAATGTTTGCAACGATTCCATTTCAAGGCCCGAGACTTTGCGTGATGACGAGGAGTTAAGCCCAACAGTGAACAAGTTTTCGGGCAGCCGACATTCATTGCGTAACTTGAGGCATTGTTGATTTACATGTATATGCATGTTGTCATTAGTGCAATAATTTTGATGGGACAGCTTTGCGATAAGGACATTTCAAAATGCACTAAAACAAGTGTTTTAGATGCTCGTGTGCAATTAGATCTGGGTGCACTGTTTAATCGGCTTCAGACATAGACAAATCCTCAAAATGGACGTATGAGCAATGCCTAATGTTATTTGCGTCATGGGTGGCAAAGATCTGCGAACTCCACCTACCTCGCTGCTGGTCTGATTATTGTTGCCTGCCTGCAGGCAGAAGAAGCTACAGAGACTTGATACTGCCAATATTATCCACAACAGACTGCGAGCCATGAGCATGAGACATGGTGCGGCTTGCCCACAAATAAGCATTAGCTCGGATCACCTTAGCAGATCAATGCCAGGCCTGGAGGACCTGGCGGAACCGTGGGAGAGCCGTAAGATAACTTACGCAAACACAGATAGCCAAGCACTTTTCTAAATGTCAGGACAGCCACGACTATATTGTCTGCAGATGCCCAGGACGAACCCATCAGCTTGTGCCATGCTAGATGATCAGAGTTATATCTAGCGAAACTCAGCATTTGCGACTAGAGTCTTGTGATGAAATTATATATTTATCCAATCACTATGATAGTGTTGAGGCCAAGCAATGAGTTTGATTCACATATTGCAGGCCCATGCTATGTCTATTGCCATCCATTTTCATTTTTTTAAGGATTTTTAAAGCCTACATCCACAGGAAACAAAGAACACAACATTAGCTCTTTCTACTCAGAATGCACACGCCCCACCCACACATAAATATCATAATATAATACCAAATAATACTAATAAAGTAATAAATAAATAGAAGGAATAAAATAATTAGAAATAATAATAAAAAAATATAGAATAAAATAATATAATAATAAATTTGCATAAAAATATGTGGATGGAAACATAGGTAATGTTATTTGTGCTTTAGTCAGATTTTGTGTTGGTCAGTACAGACTCATAAAACCTGAAAGTGGATGTGCCTAGCAGTGATCAAATACCATACTCCATGAAGTAAACTTAAAGCAGTTTGATTTTCAAAAGCATTCTTTTGTAATGTCATGCATAATACAGACAAATTATTGATTATCTGTAAAGAGCAGGAAACCTAAACACATTACTCATGATAAAAATTAAGGATTAGGCAAAGTCTAACAAACCTGTTTTTCATTATACTAAAGTCTAGTAAGCTCAACATTCATCAGACTATGAGCACATGTTCAATGAATGAAAAAGAGAGGCACACTCACGTCCCGGGCAGCACACAGGAGCTCAGAGAAGACCACTGATGCCAGCCAAAGACACAAGCACCTTCAACACAACAATCAGACGGCAGCACTGAATGATCTATGAGCCGTGTGCTGGCCCAATCTTCTGCAGGCTGGGACAGTCAGTAAATAAGTAATGCTGTCTGCTGTCTCAGATGAGTAGATCAAGTTATCTGAGGTCTCTAGTGTCACGCTGCTTCTTTCCTGAGAGTTTCTTCTCACAAACATCATCTACTTCACAGAAACTAGAGTTCAAATTGAGTTTTTGCTTTAATTTGCTTCACAAAAAAAACTTAAATTACATGAATACATGAAATAAAAAATATGAAAATGTATCTTTATAAATCAAGCTTTTTAGAACCATTCATATTTATTTTGATAACAGTTAAGTCAACCCTGCCTCCAAATTCTCATCACTGTAGTCAAAAAAATATGTAATTCTACCTAACTGTGATGTAAAAATATAATTGTAAGTATATGTTGCCATCTGCCTTGTTCCCTGTAGAGCCTTTTGTATTCTATTTGCTGAATTCTATTTGTGACGCCTACTTTGTTTGCGATCCTTTTAATTGTGTACTGTATCAATTCATAATTTCTGATTTCCTAGATCTCTGTTATTAGTGTCCTAATGTCTCTAATCTTTAAGAACATTTCCTTGATTAGATTCCCAAAGCTGAAGGGATAATTTCTATTCCTTGCTTATCTGCCCTCGTTATGCGTGACTGGTGCTGTCATATCTTAGGCGTGGTTCATGTGGTTGTCATCAGGTTCTGTTTCTTGCATGGATTACTCTGTCACAGTGTCTAGTTGGTGTGCCCATGTATAGCCACCAGAGGACATCCTTCTTAATTTTGTTTGTTTCTCTGGATTTCAAGGGTTCCCATCACCCTTTGCTTTGACTATCAAGTCTCATTACATTCAGCTGTGTCTCATTTACCTTGTTAACTCATCCACATATAAGCCCGGTTTTCTTTGTCTTTGGTTGCTGGTTTATTGTTTTTTCTGTTGCTCTGTTTTTGCCCTGATGTGGATTACTTTGGTGGTTTGTTTTTGGACTCTTCAATAAATGCTGCATTTGGATCTTCTTGCTTTGGAGCATTCCGTGACAGAAAGAACCATTCATCAACAGATCCAGCAGCTAGGCTGGGCTTATTGGATTGTGGACTATGGCCATTCGTATTCTTCCTACTGCTTCGAAGAAGGAGCGGAAGGCTCGGCTCCAGATGTTGGTGGATCTTCGCCAACAGGAAATGGAGTAGGAGGTTTGCTCCTGAACTCTGTGACTTTAGCGGTCGCAATGAACTTTGTCGAGTCTAGCTCAGCAAGCATTTTTTAAGTGAATGCTTAGACAAACCTTGCCCCTCGGAAGTGGAGGGGATAAGATAGCGACTTTTGGAGTTTCCTTGATGTCTCTGTTACGCAATTTCAATAATCCTGTCTGTCTGAGTCCATGCAGTGCCCATGGAGATGTTCGAGCAAGACCAGTGGATAGCGAATCTTCACGTCTCGCAAGCGAGAAGGAGGGCAGCCAGATCCACTCCAGTTCTCCCGTAGAGCCCGCTCCAGTCCTTGAATCTGCACCAGAACCCGCTCCAGTCTATGAGTCTGACCCAAGTCCAGTGGTTCTGGAGGACCCAATTCCGGTGGTTCCCAGTCTGGTGGCCTCGAGTCTGGTGGTCCTGGAGGACCCGACTCCGGTGGTTCCTAGTCTGGTGGTCCTGGAGGACCCGACTCCGGTGGTTCCTAGTCTGGTGGTCCTGGAGGACCCGACTCCTGTGGTCTCAGAAATCGTTACAGAGCTGCCCAATTTCACTGCTGCTGCCATTATCAAGAAGGCTGTCTTTGCCTTTGGCCTCTGGGCTGTTCTGCGTGCATGGGAGCATTCAGAGTTCACTCTAGAGCCCGCTCAAGTCTATGGGTTCACTCCAGAACTCACTCAAGTCTATGGGTTCACTCCAGAACTCACTCAAGTCTATGAGTTCACTCCAGAACCCACTCAAGTCTAAGAGAGAACTCCAGAGGTTACACAAGTTTGAGCTCACTCCTGAGCTCGTTTCAGTCCAGGAGTCCACTACTGAGTCTGCTCTAGTTCCTCTCGAGGTGGTGGTTTCTGCTGTGGAGCCTCTCGAGGCGGCGGTGTCCGCTTCAGCTCCCCTCTGGGCGGTGGTGTCCACTCCTGAACTCTCAGTCTGCCTTGTCATGGCCAAGGAGACTGTTGTTGAACTGTCTGCCTGCCCCGTTACAGCCATCAAGGCTGTTACTAACCTTTCTGTGCTCTGCCTTTGCTGTCTGTCAAGCTGGTCGCCCGCCGGGGTTGTTCGGCCGGCACATCGCTGGTCTGTCCCTCCGGCCCCGCCCTGGCCTACCTTTGTTTCTAGACCTATTTCACTATATGGACCTGGCCCGCCATCCCTCACCCTGGTCTGCCTCCGTTCCGCCTCCCTCCTGGATTTCATTAGCTGCGTTCCACTTCATGCGGCACTGCTCATACCGATCATGCCGGTTAGAAGTTTTGTCCGACTTGAACTGGCATCACTGTCACGTGTGGCATCAAAGTACAGCAATAGCGTTTCGAGAGCAGCTGGCTGACTCGGCTGGTGCAGCTTTTTCAGAGCGACTGCAGGAGCGCTGATGATGACACAGCTGTTTCACGATTGGCCAAATTCACCACATGACGACAATAACGTGTGTTTCTTACATCTTCAATTCCAATACTGCTCACAAATTTGTTTTTAGGACAGCAAAAGCTTTTTTTTTTTTTTTTTTTTTTTTTTTTTTTTTTTAAATGTAGTGCAATGTTAATGAGTCATAGTTTACAAAAAAAACTGAAAAAAGCATATACCCCCACTTTATTGGTATTTAAATAGTATGTTTATGTTGAACGTTATTCTTGAACGGATGGCGCTGTATTAAGCAGTATATAAAATGTGTTTCTGTTGCTCATGGAAAAGTTTCTAAAGCGTCTGTCTATTTGACAAATATTGCATGTTATTCACGTCATCTGTGATAAGAGTATGCAAACACCGTGAGAGCGTCACTACCGCGAGCAGAAAGTGTCCGAATTGACCTCTCCGCTTTCAATTCCACCCCCATCTGCAAGCGGCTACTCTCGCCGATCGGTCTGTGCAGCGCTATATGAAGTCGAACACACCTATTGACTTTTTGTGGAGTGTCTGGAATCCACTCCTTAGAGGGGGGTAATGTCACAGTGTCTAATTGGTGTGCCCATGTATAGCCACCAGAGGGCACGCTTCTTAGTTTTGTTTGTTTCTCTGGACTTCAGTTCCCATCACCCTTTGCTTTGACTATCAAGACTCATTACATTCAGCTGTGCCTCATTTACCTTGTTACTGTAACTCATCCACATACAGTATAAGCCCGGTTTTCTTTGTCTTTGGTTGCTGGTTTATTGTTTACTGTTACGTGTTTTCTGTTGCTCTGTTTTTGCCCTGATGTGGATTCCTATGTTTGTTTTTGGACTCTTCAAAAATGCTGCATTTTGATCTTGTTTTGGAGCATTTCGTGACACTCTGTTTTTGCCTATTTTTCCACATGTTTGGATTTACAGGTGCATATCAATAAATTAGAATGTGGAAAAGTTCATTTATTTCAGTAATTCAACTTAAATTGTGAAACTCGTGTTTTAAATAAATTAATTGCACACAGACTGAAGTAGTTCAAGTCTTTTTTTCTTTTAATTGTGATGATTTTGGCTACCATTTAACAAAAACCCACCAATTCACTATCTCAACAAATTAGAATACTATAAGACCAATAAAAAAAAATTTTTTAGTGACTTGTTGACCTTCTGGAAAGTATGTTAATTTACTACATGTACTCAATACTTGGTAGGGGATCCTTTTGCATTAATTACTGCCTCAATTCGGCGTGGCATGGAGGTGATCAGTTTGTGCACTGCTGAGGTGGTATGGAAGCCCAGGTATCTTTGACAATGGCCTTCAGCTCATCTGCATTTTTTTGGTCTCTTGTTTTTAATTTTCCTCTTGACAATACCCCATAAGATTCTCTATAGGGTTCAGGTTTGGTGAGTTTGCTGGCCAGTCAAGCACAGTAACACCATGGTCATTTAACCAGCTTTTGGCAGTGTGGGCAGGTGCCAAATCCCGCTGGAAAATGAAATCAGCATCTTCAAAAAACCTGGTCAGCAGAAGGAGCAGAAGTGCTCCAAAATTTCTTGGTAAACGGGTGAAGTGATGTTGGTTTTCAAAAAACACAATGGAGTAACACCAGCAGATGACATTGCACCCAAAATCATCACAGACTGTGGAAACTTAACTTTGGACTTCAAGCAACTTGGGCTATGAGTTCTCCACCCTTCCTCCAGACTCTAGGACCTGGGTTTCCAAATGAAATACAAAACTTGCTCTCATCGGAAAAGAGGACTTTGGACCACTGGGCAACAGTCAAGTTCTTCTTCTCCTTAGCACAGGTAAGACGCCTCTGATGGTGTCTGTGGTTCAGGAGTGGCTTAACAAGAGGATTACAACAACTGTAGCCAAATTCCTTGACACATCTGTGTGTGGTGGCTCTTGCTGCCTTGACCCCAGCCTCAGTCCATTCCTTGTGAAGTTCACTCAAATATTTGAATCGATTTTGCTTGACAATCCTAATAAAGCTGCGGTTCTCTCGGTTGGTTGAGCATCTTTTTCTCCACACTTTTTCCTTCCACTCAACTATCTGTTAACATGCTTGGATACAGCACTCTGTGAACAGCAGCTTCTTTGACAATGAATGTTTGTGACTTACCCTCCTTGTGAAGGGTGTCAAATGATTGTCTTCTGGACAAACTGTTAGATCAGCAGTCTTCCCCATGATTGTGTATCCTAGTGAACAAAACTGAGAGACCATTTTGAAGGCTCAGGAAAACTCTGCAGGTGTTTTGAGTTGATTAGCTGATTGGCATGGTCACCATATTCTAATTTGTTGAGATAGGGAATTGGTGGGTTTTTAAATGTGAGCCAAAATCATCAAAAATCATCACAATTAAAAGAACCAAAAAAACTACTTCAGTCTGTGTGCATTGAAATTATTTAATACACAAGTTTCACAATTTTAGTTGAATTACTGAATAAATGAACTTTTCCACGACAAATTTATTGAGATGCACCTGTATTTTTATTAAATATTTTATGCTGCACTTGGATCCTACGCTCTCTGCAGAGTCAACCTGTGATATGTTATGCATTAAAGAAGTAATAGTTGTTCTATATTAAAATAAATAAAAATATATAGCCTGACATCACTGGCGCACATATGAAGCATTCGACACAATTTGTCCCAAACTCCCACAAACAGGCAGCCTGTTGTGAGCAAGACAGATGCCACACTCTTTGTAAAAAGGTTTACTGGGGTTCTGCTGTAGAACAGTTTCTTTTAAATGTGCAGTATTTGTGGATTTTAGGAGACTTAGAAGAGCTTATTCCTTTAAAATCTCATGTTACTGGAGGTGTTGTCTGTCCTTCTGGTTTCGTCCATGTGTATGCTCAGAATTGTCTAGCCTGACCACTAGAACCGTTCATGATAGTAAATATTGATCTATAACCTGAGACCATGGTCCACATATTCACACTACTCCTTAATGTCCAGCAAATTCCACAATCCCATACCCATCCAGAAACCTCCTCTGACTGTTGGGAATAATTATCTCTCTTTAAGATGTCTGTTGAATACTGTTAGAAACCCCTGAACCAGAAAAAAATGTTCCATCGGATTGGAATTTGTTAATAACGTTGTAAGAAAAAGCAACTTCTATTCAAATTACTACAATTCTTCAAGTAATGTTTAATATCATTTAACTTACAGATCACCACTTAAGCCAAACAGTAAAGACTTTATGACCCTCCGTATGCTGTAGTAGTTCAGAGAACTGTTATCTCTAAAAATAAAATTACATTTGATCAAAATACATTTGATCGTGAGTTAAACTGACCAATTTAAATTCCGTAACGTGGAATATTTTACAGTTAAACAGAATATTTAATAAGAAATTATGTAGGGTGAGACTTGATTGGAATTGACTGGATGATGAAAAGTGAAAATTCAGTTCAGAGTCAGAGCTGGAAACACAAACACCGCCGGCACCCACTTCTGAAGAGGCTTTTTGCCTGGGATAGAGTATGTGCATGCATCCCTTTTCAAAATCTAGCATTATAATGACAAAAGCACCAAATAACTGAATAAACCATTTGCAAGATTTCAGAAGGACTGCTTTACCAACCATAACCAGCTGAAAACAGTGCCTAAACAGCTATTGGTTAACATTCACAGTAGTCCACATGGTCAAGGTGACATCAGCTGAAAAGTAATTTTGATTAATGATTAAAACACAAAAAAACTGTGCTAATGGGCCAATTATAATTGTCATATTCAATATCAAATCTGCTTGTGCTGTCAATCATTTTAAGAGCATGCAAAATGTTTATTATTTGACAGACAACTCACTTACCTTTTGAAAAATGCGCTATTAGGCTGCAGGCACAAAAACTGCCAATAATCCAAACACAGAGCTTTAAATCTTGACATTTTCAGGGCTGAACGCTCAGTCACATGGCAAAATGATCAACCTCCGTTTTCACCTGAGAGACACAAGCCAAAGATTCGTGCAGCAGAGAAGATCTCTGTGCGTGTTACATGCTGTCTGCAGGTCGTGCAATGCTGCAATGAATCTGATGGGCCAAACACACCTGACAGTCCAACCGTCCAGCTTTCTGCTTCCTCTTGCGGCTGTAAAGAACCCAAAGCATCCTCAAGAGCTCACAGACAAGCCCAGTACACTCTGTGTATCCAGGAGGAGATTCCTACAGCATTCGGCTCCTTGATAAGGAAACCAGGTCAGCTCCAGATCCACCCTCACTGCATCAGCTTCACCCTCTTCACATATACATCCAGCAAACACCAGGGGATGGAGTCTCTGACATGCACCTCAGCGTATACTCTATAAACTGTATCAGATTGACATCTGAGAGTGAACTTCCAGAGTGCAGGTGCTCCTTGCTGCAGGATTTTCCTCAGCTGTTCCCTACGAGTGCATTTCACTGCATCCATGAAGAGATCTCCACCTATATATGCTGAATGTCGGTTGCCTGGCAACATCACTACTGAACTTGCAAATGGTTTGCTGACAATACTCTGGTGGTTGGGCTGTCAGCGGGGAGGGACTCGCTCATCCTCAATACTATGATGTCATGTGCATAAACCACAGTGTATAATAATTCTACTGCGGTCTTGCAGTGAATAGAGAAATGTAAAGCAGCTTTTCTCATCAGACCCATCAGTAAGGCTCAAGTGCTCCTCCAAAGGGACATTATTCACAACAGAACCACTAAGAAGCATGAGAAATGTACTTCTTTTGATATTGGTGCAATTGGCTGAGAAACATTTTGACTGACATTTGATGGCACATGCCAAGCTAACAGGGAATGTTCTCACAACTTTCAACGTTTTTTAACAGCTATATAAATGTTAGGACAAAACGTTCTTTGAACAACATTCTTCGAAATATCCTTGTGACATTATTCGTACTTGATGAACATTCTTACAACGTTGAGAAAACCTTCTTAGACCAACATTCTCGGAATTATGGTGTTATTTGTACTTAAACATTCTAAGAAATGTTTTTTGTAACCTTTAAATGGCGTTCCAATCACGACAAGAAAACTAGACATTCCAAAAATTTTATATTATGGGTGAAAATAAAATTGGTAGAATGTTGTAAGAATTTTTTTTGCAACCTTTAAATAACACTATAATTACAAGACAATGTTTTAGAAATATTGCAAAACAATGTTTTTATTACCTAAAGTTGTTAACTGGGTAGATAGGAAAAAGTGTTGTGCCGTTGTGGGTAAACAAGAGTTTAAAGTGCAGTTTTGTCTCTGGAGTCTTTTTTTTTTTGTATAATAACTAGATTTTTAAATGTCAGAGACCGTTGCCTTAAAACATGCCCCTATTATGTTACAGTGTTGCTAAATGAGTTTGTGAAGGTTTTCTGAGTGGGTGTTAGCTTGTAAATATGCCAGCTGTTCAGGTGGTTAATACTCTAAGTGTTTGCTTTTTGGTCACATCAAAAAAGCACATTCTCAAGATGCAGAAAGGTTAATACATTCACAACTTCAAGGCCAAAGCATTTGTGTAAACATAATTCAACACATAATCCTTCCAAAGTGTAAAATGATGCAATCAACTCTTTACTGCACTTTACTGCAACACTGCAATCGTGCAAGTTGGTGCTCTTTTTAATAGGTCACACCATAATTTATCAATCACAAACTTTAACTTTGGAATGCAGTGAAATTCGAATGAACTTGAGCTGCCTGTCTACTTCATTAGCATTCACATGAAATGAAGGAAATGCCCATTTACTGTGTTTTTTTCTTTTTCTAATAATAAAGGGACACCAATTAGACCCTACCAGAGCTTTGAGTCATAGACAGATGTAGCATGCAGGTATCATGGGGTAATTCAGCACAACATCATGATGCCATCATATTCACTCCTTCTATGAGCACGGCACCTTCAAGCTGAAAGCAGTGCAGCTCACAGCAGAGACAGTCACAGTTTATAGCATGTACTGATGCACTGAAGTATTCATGAGAGTCTGTGAGCATCAGCCATCAGCATGGAAAGAAACTGCCATTAATAAATCAGTCATAAAGGGCTCACAAAGACGTGAACACACAAATGATGCAGTTTTAAAACAGCTGCAAATTATTCTAATTGTCACATAAAACAGCATCAATGATGAAATCATTTCTTCATGTTTTAAGCATAAACTTTATCAAACATTGTAAAAATGTATGCAAAGAAAGAAAAGCAGCATGTTAAGAAAAACGGGTATACTGGTAGAGTCCAGCGGTTATGTGAATTTCATTTTTTAATTCTATCTTCTACAGGAATTTAAATGAAATAAAAAAAAAAAAAAAACTTTTACAATCCTGATCTAAAAAATTGCAAGTGTTTTTGCTGTGTAAAGATGTTCTGCCACTTATCCAAGTGTCTCCATCAGTTGTAAAATGAAGGAAAAAACACTAGTTTATCATGACATGACTAATGAACTAATCAGCAGCATCATTCATCCAAGCTGTTGTCCCCCGTATATGGGTGAGGATGCTGGAGTCGGTCCCAGAGTCTTGGGCCATAGGCGAAACCCCATGACGGATGTTATTCAATCTAGGGCTCACACACACACAACACACACACACACGCACAGGCAGTTTATTGTGTCTAAGATACAGGGAGAACATGCAAACTCCACAGATAGACCTCCTTGCTCAGCCGGGACTGGAAACAGAGACCTTCTAACAAGAAGGACGCTGATTGTGCTCAATACACTCCAGCTCTACCTCCACTGGACAGACTACAGCTCTTCCTTCCCGCCTGATGCCAGTGTGACATATCCTGATCAACATCACACCATGTTCCTTCATTTAGGTCAGAAGAGAACTGGATCTTTCTGTCACCTGATGGAGTTTGGGATCTTTGCCACCGTTGCCTTTGGCTTAATTAGTTGGAGTCTCAAAGACACTTAATATTCAGTAATATCATCAATTTAACAGATGCGAACAAATCTTAAACTGAATTGAGCTGGAAACGAACACTAACCGTATTCAGTAGAGCTGTTTATAGCTGAATTGAACTTGTTTCAGAATGAGTGAACTTTACACACTTATTGAACTGAACTGAAACAACACTGAACTGACTGGAGCTGAATAATGACACTACTGTCTTCTTTAGAGCTCCTTTTGGATGTGCATCATTTTTAAAATTTTGCATCATTGATCTGTCACTTTGAAGCTGCTTTAAAGCAATCTCTGTTGTACAAGTGACATAAAAATATCAATTCATACACTATCCACACAATATATTCAAGCTAGAGAGATTGAGTAGGGAATATCATAGGATTTTTAACATGGTACACCAAAGGTTCTTGGACAGCATGCTACTGCTGGTGAATTTCCAAAGTATACATCAGCGCATAACATACTTTTCATACTTAGAAGTATGAACTGGGATTAAGCCAAGATCTTGATGATCACCCAGCTCTAATCTGCTAAATGCGACTATAAAGGAAGATAGTAAGAATGAAAATAATAAGATATTATAAACATTAACATCATGATTTTCTGCAAAGCTACTTTGAAATATTGTGAAAAGCTCTATATAAACAAACTTGACTTACAGTACAACATCTGCCACATTGCTATTCCCAGCCATCACCTTTCATTTACAGTGACAAATGAACAGGAAGCATCAGCCTGAACTTGTTTTTCAAGTGATTTTACCACAAAATTTGTTTTTGTTTTTTTAAAAAGGAGGAAAGAAAAGCAACATAAATATATGAGGAGATGATGCAATGTCAAGAGGTCATGTGGCAACCATGCGGCATACTACTGTTTAAACCATACTCTTATTTTATCATTACATTGTTTCACATTTATTGAGTAGAAAGCAACAAGTTAGTATGCCAATCTGAACACAGTCCTTATTAATCTCTCAAGAATTACTAAAAAACAATGCACACATGAAAGAAAAACATACATTTGCACAGATATCGAGTGCCAAATAATCAGTAAATAAATAAAATACAAAAATAATAATCATATACAAGAGGGTCATAAATTAAACTTTTCATTTGAATCTTGTTACATGGTCAAGACAATAAGCTACTGATATCAGGCAAAGCAAATATAGCTATGATACAGTAATTGATTCTTAAATAGATATTGCTTTTTCATTTCATGCATCTCTCCGAATACTGAATGAAGTTCTCTTCCACTTGTTTTACTCTTCCACACTGTGCAAAATACACTCAGATCTGCATCTTTGTGTTAGAGGTACACGTTTGAGGTTCAACACTCGACTGCCTTCATAAGTTCTAGCGCTACAGTTGTGTTCCTCCAGCGATTATGAAATGAACTACTGCAGAAAGATTTCCAATCTGTGCTACATGTGAATGCGACGGCACACACAGTGACATTTATTCCCCCAGAGACACACAGTGTTTCCTCAGGAGACGGATACATAGACGGACGAATGAAGAATGAGGACAAATCCGTGGCCGGTCATTCCTGCTATCTTGAAGGACTGCTGCTTCCAGACGGAGGACAGCAGAACTGATGCAGCACGCTATCATCCCTGTGAGAGAAGCAGACTATAAGAACAGCACTCAGCAATACACTAGGCCAGCACTTCTCAGCAACCATTGCTTCAGGACGCAGATCATCATCATGTGGCGGCCCAAACACAATGTTATCAAAATTGTTTATCGTACAAAGGTGAACAGAAATGTTCTGACCTTGAACTGCATAGATAGCCTACATTTTTGTTGCGGATGTCCGACCAAACTATTTTGGCACATTTATTGAATGAGAATGAAGATATTTTGAAGAATGTGGGAAACCAAACAGTTTCTGGCCCCCATTGACTTACATAGTATTTGTTGTTTATTTATTTTATTTTTTCCATACTATGGAAGTCAATGTGAACCAGAAACTGTTTGGTTTCCCACATTCTTCAAAATATATTATTTTAACAGAACAAATAAACTCACACAGGTTTGGAACAACTTGAGGGTGAGTAAATGATCACGAAATGTAAATTTTGGGGTTGACCTATCCCTTGACATAGGCTAAATAAGAGAATTGATCATTTTGTTCATCAGGTGTGCAATTTACCCATTTACCTGTATTTAATGTAGACAGGTTATCTTTTGTAGATTTGTTCATGGTCTGTGAAGACATCTCTTGTTGGCATCTGTATCATTTGGCCTCCAATAAATGTGCCAACATGCCAAGAGTTGGTCAGATGTCAACAACAAAAAGGTTGATACGTTTTTTCCACTGGTTGCATTTTATTATTTGTATTTTATTACCCAATTTTATTTCCCAAACAGATCTGAGACTGATTTTAGGGTCAGCTGAGAACCGCTGGTCTAGAGATCCTAAAGCACTTATCATCTCCAGGCTTTTTACTGAAGCGTGCTTTATATATCTATATTCCTGTGTATAGACCAATCCCAGTGTCCGCAGCACATGTGCACTCAACGATGGCAGAAATCCAGCAGTATGTTGTAGCCAAAAAAAGTAGCTAGCCAAGTCACAATGAATTCAAAAGAGAATTGGTCTGACACTTTCTATGGTTTATCTGCTCATCTTATCTTCTGTTGTGCTAATCTGTACCCACTGTTTACTAAAATGAGGGAACACATTGGTGAATCATGGCCACAATTTAACTAAAAAGAAAGACTGAATTCTTAATTTGTAGCCACAATACAGTATATATAATTTTCCCTGCATGTCATGTATATATAAATAAATTTAGCTGTCACACAATATATCATCGTGTCAAAATGTAACCCAAAGTATAATTCCACAATGATTCCCATGTACTTTGATGGCAAAGGATTCAGTGAGGTTACCAGCCACATCGCAAAATCAGATGCTGCAGGCTTCTAGCGTACAGTAGATACATCGACGCTCAGAGCATCAGACGCTTTGGTTGTGAGAATGTGCTGTTTTGACAGCAAACAGCTCAGCACTACACTGTAGTCTCTCAACAGCACTGGGCTTCTGCTTTGAACCGCTCTTTTGAGTGTAACTACTTGGGTCATTTTTGCCACCAGTTTATTGTGTGACAAGTTGTGACACTGACAAGAGATTGGTCTATAATAACACGTTTCACATCATTTTATTTCAATTTTAAAAAATAAGCTAATAAAATTCCAGTTCATGAGAATAAAGGGACAGACAGCAGATATGCGAAACAGTTCTAAAAATGTATCTAATCAAGCTTTAAAATCTCAAGAAAAATCAGACATTAAACAAATCTGATACAAAATAATATCTAATAAAAAACTAATACAAATTTAACAAATCTAATTAAAAAAAAACTGCCAACCATACATTACAAATATTTTTTCATAAATAGTTCCTGTAGCTAAAATAACTGACTACTCAACTAGGGAGGAAACTGAGCTACATTCAAAGATTCAACAGGCTACATTTACACAAGAGATAGAACAAGAGATTCACAATGCTTCAGATTTGAATTAGGCAAAATCATAAAAAAGTGCTTTGAGGAGAAATGACATATATATATAGTTCATTTGCAATGTTTATGTTAATTTTTTTTTTAATTTTCAAAAATCATGTTTTTTCATTTCAATTAATCTCAATCAAACTGCAGTTGGGTTATTTTGATTAGGTAAAAAAAAAACAGCTAACTAACACAATAAAAACATGATATAATAAAAAACATGATTTTTGAATCAAATAAACTCTTCACATATATATATACAGGTGCATCACAAAAAATTTGAATATCGTGAAAATATCGTTTTGTTTGTGCAACATTTCAAAAAGTGAAACTCATATATTCTAGATTCATTACATGTAAAGTAAAACATTTAAAAAGTTTTTTGTTTTAAAGGGGTCATATGATGCTGCTAAAAAGAACATTATTTGGGTATTTGGTGTAATGAAATGTGTTTATGTGGTTTAAGGTTAAAAAAAAACATTATTTTTCACATATTGTACATTATTGTTTCTCCTCTATGAAACGTGTCGATTTTTACAAAGCTCGTCGTTCTGTAAAGCGAGGTGTGCTCTGATTGGCCATCGATCCAGTGTGTTGTGATTGGCTGAATAACTCAAGCGTGTGACAGAAATGTTACTCCCCTTACCATACTGCGATGCCGTGTCCCGACACGACGAGACAAAAACATTAAAACCCATTATAACCGAGGTAAAACATTTGTTGCATTCAGTGGGGATATAATTATGGATTATAATGACTTATACTGTCTTTTTACGCGTTGCATCGCGCCGCGTAAACATAAAACCATGTCTGCATTTGTGATCGGAGAAATGACAAACAAAAAACCCTACTCTACACTGCTCAAAAAACTCACGTTTGAATCGTCATTGGCAAATTCTTAAATATAAAAAACGTACTTACAGAACTTGCAGTCAGAACAGCCGGCATTGTAGTCTAACTCTACCAGGATCAGGAAACAGTCCTCCATAAATGCGCTGCACACATCTGAATATTTGGGTTGAACTGTTCTCTTGAACAGTGTTGTAAAATTCACTAACCACTGATTTCCTAGTCCGGTCCTCTTTTGAAGACCAAACAAAGTAGTTTCACTTTCACAACGAAACACAGCGTCACACACGGCGGCCTAGAGTGAGCAGAGGCCGGGGGATAAAGTGAGGAACGGCCGGAGGGCTAGAGTGAGCAGAGCGCGTTTCGAAGAAGGAGCGGCCGGCGGGCTTCCGGCAACCACATGTGTGACCCCGGGCTGGACTCCGCTTCGTACATGGTGAAAGCCGATCCACAGCATGAAGTTGATGTTTTTCCTCAGCGACCAGCACGGATCAGCTCTACTTATGACGAATCGGATATTGTCCTCTTTTGGAAGGTCAAACAAATTAGTTTCGCTTTCACAAGGAAACACACGGTGCCTTCACGACATGGCGGTTTTAGTGAGGGGCGTTGTCTGACTTTTATAAAGAATATCTCTTTGATTTGAGACTTTAGTCTTTTGCAACTTTACAGATCTTCTTTCTGCACCAAGAGCTTGAAACACTTCAAAGAGAAAGGAAAAATTAAAATCTCATCATATGACCCCTTTAATTTGGTTAGAGCTTACCGCTCAGAAAGTCAAAAATCCAGTATCTCAAAATATTAAAATATTTCCTAAGATCAATAAAAAAAAAAAAAAGGATTTGCAAAACAAAAAAGTTCTTTAAAGTATGTTCATTTATACACCCAATACTTGGTCGGGGCTCCTTTAGCACAAACTCCAGCATCAGTGAGGTGTGGCATGGAAGCGATCCACCTGTGCTCTGCTGACACTACTGAGGCCTTCCGCGGATCGACTGTTTCGCATCTTCTCTTGAAAAATTATCCCTTAGACATCCTAGGGCTTCAGTCAGCATGTTGCTGGCCAATCAGCACATTAGATCATGGTCCGCAAACCAGCTTTTTGTGTTTTTGGCAGTGTGGGCAGGTGCTAAAGTCCTTCTGGAAAAGGAAATCAGCATCTCCATAAAACTTGTCAGCAGAAGGAAGCATTAAGTGCTACAAAATTTCTTGGTAAACAGGTGCAGTGACTTTGGCTTTCAAAAAACACAATGGACCAACACCCAGCAGACCACGCACCCAATCATCACGACTTTCAAAAAACTTAACACTGGACTTCAAGCAACATGGTTTTCTGTGCCTCTCCACTCTTCCTCCATACTCTGGGACCTTGATTTCCAAATGACATGTAAAATTTACTTTCATCTGAAAGAGGACTTTGGACCACTGAGCAACAGTCCAGTTCTTTTTCTTCTTAGCCCAGGTAAGTTGCTTCTGATGTTGTTTCTGTTTCAGAAGTTTTCCTGAAGACGTCTGAGCATGGTGGCTTTTGATGCACTGACTCCAGCTTCAGTCTACTCCTTGTGAAGCTCTCCCAAGTTTTTGAATCTGCTTTGCTTGACAGTATTCTCAAGCTTGCGGTCATCCCTGTTGCTTGTGCACCTTTTCCTACCCAGTTTCTTCCTTCCAGTCCAACTTTGCATTTCAATATGCTTTGATACCGCACTCTGTGAACATCCCCTTTCAGTAATACCTTCTGTTACTTACCCTCTGTGGCGGTGTGTCATGATTGTCTCCTGGACCACGCCCCGTCAGCAGTCTTCCCCGTATATTGGTGAATTTCAAAGAACAAGAAGATACCCCATTTATACTGTCGGAAATGGCCAATGAACTCAAATGTAAATATTCTACTATTTTGAGATATACTGGTATGGCCTGAAGTCTCTATCATCAAAATTAAACCAAAATCGTTTCTTCCCTGTAATGAATCCAGAATATATGAAAGTTTCCCTTTTTGAAATAAGTTACAAAAAAAAGAACTTTTTCACGATATTCTACTCTTTTGAGATGCACCTGTATACAGTATATATATATATACACACATACACACACATATTTTGTTGGTTGTTTAAATCATTTGGATTGTAATTTTATCCAATCATCGTCTTGCTTAAATTGAAGCAATTTCAATCAAATCACATGACATTTCACATGATGCTATTCTCGTTAAAACTCATTAGACAGCTTGATATAGAAACGAACAAAACTCATTCTCATGAACTGGAATTACAATAAACAATGTTAAAAATACAGGAAAAAACAGTCACATCACATTTCAGAATATTTGTCCTGACACAACAGATTCACAAATTCATATTTACAAATACCCCAATGCAAAGACTTCAAGTTCATTAAACAACAATTACATTTGCTGTCTACCATTAAATTGTAAATAAATTCAGGTACTGTAATTGTGAACCACTAAAATATTCAAATTGCTACTGTTCCATCATATTATTTGCAGCCAACAGTATTGACAACTTATATTATACAGTACATAAAACCTTTTAAAGTGAGACACAGACCAAAATATGAAAGAAGCTGATGTAATGCATTTAACTTGACTATAACAGAGATCAAACAAACAGCAGAGCTACTGTAAGTTTGCACAGAGCATTAGGTAAGGTCTAATAGTATTGAGTGTGGACAGCAGTTTGATAGGATGCATTCGGAGAGTTGTGGACTCGAGCGCCTCTTACCTGCACTCAGAGAGAGGAGCAGGTACAGCTAGCTGCTTAGAGCGCAACGGCGCGGGACAGCAGTACTGGTGCAAAGCATTTACATACCTACGACACAAGGAGAAACAAAGACGTCATCTACTGGACTCTACAAACACACTTCAGCCCATCACTCTCTCAGATCAGCTGCCTCAGTGTGTTGATATGATGATTCACTCTCAGACAGGAGAATCAAAAGACTTCATACTCTTTCCTGTCCATTGTCAGAAGAATTAAAATGCTTTTTTAGCAGATTCTCATCTCCAGATAACATTACGATTGCTCTCATCATGTGAAACAATAGCCTTATAAAGAGTTTGCTGTGTAAATGGCGGTTTGTGTCTGATATTGATGGATAAATGGCAGGTGAAGATGTCAGTTCATTTCTCCATGAGTACTCAGGTCTTTATGTAACTCTGCACCAGACTGCTGTCACATACACAACGCCACTGCTTCAGTCACAGATTTCCAGACACTTACATCAACGTAACAGGAATTGTTCACAAATAGAGCTTAAATGTTATTAATGCATTCAAATGTTTGTAAAAACATAATCACTTCTCATTGGGGATCACATGCAACTCATCTTGGCCACCAAATATTAAGTGGCAATAATGTTCCTGGCTTTAACATAATAAATAAAGGCTGTTGCTTATTGTTAAAAAATAATAATATAACAACAATGTAATAAATAAATAAATAATAGGAACGCTTGTTCGCCTACTTCCTGTTTTTTTCATTTAGAATAAAATAATGACATAATAATAAAATTATTTATATTATTATTACAATGTTAACCATATTATATTAAATAAAACCAGTTTGGCCAACAAACCTGTAATTTTTTTTCCTGCCCAATTGTGTATCCCCAAATACAAGTAAAGACATAAGAGCTTTATCACACCAATATCGGTCATACAACACAAATTAACTAAATACATAATAATATATATATATATATGATTATAATGATAACTGGCCGCCACTGCTGAAATAAATGCAATGTGATGAGGTCATGTGACCAACAATGGACGTTACTATAATGGAAATGTTATCATTGCACACATCATACTGATTTGTATGCTATTTGAAAAATAAATAAATAAATAAATGAATAATAAATAAATAGCTAGCAGTTTAAAGTACACACTGTGCAGTACAAGCAGGATGCTAGTGTTCCTTACTGAATCACTTTGAATTCACTACTGGAACGTCCTACAAAGTGCTCAAATAGCCTTAAACCCATGAACTAGTGCTAACGTGCCCTTCAGTTTAACCTCAGTTACCTTGAGAGGACTGTATCTCCAATGAACACACACGCATCTCTGATGCTGCTTTCAGATGCCTAATGCTGACAAGAGCAAGAATAAACAAACTGCTAAAATAAAAATCCAAAGCATCAAAAAGATTTCTGCAGTTATTTATGGGAGAGGCGGCCAGATTGAAAACTGTACATGAAGGAGAAATGCATCACAGATCACAGTTCATAGCAGCACATTGTGCTCTAAGCGTGTGACTGTGAAATTGCGTCATAATGCACATTAGCTACAGCCAAACACACACACACACACACACAACACACACACACACACACCATACACACACACAGAGGGTCCAGCTCCACTGTTTAACGACAAATTAAACCCTCACCTCAGCAGAGCAAGCACAGAACTATCACTACCATTTACTGCAACAGCACATCCCAAACACATTATGACCAATGCAGAACTCGCCTCGCCATCCGGACATTAGTCCATCACCACAAGCTCCTTGGGGAGCACACACACGATCACACAGCCTCCGCGTGAAACACATGACTTTCATGCATGCAGACCGCATCTGATACTCACATGATGCCGAGTCTGTGTGCCATGGCCGCGGCTCTCATTCAGTCTGCTCAACGCTACAGTGCTGCGTTCCTGGTCCGCGACGTCACACATGCATCACACACTTACATCAGCAAGCAAATACTGACACTGCGCAGAACGAGGACAGCAATTCACAGATGCTGCTGAGGAAATGCGTGTGTGTGTGTGTGTGTGGGGAAATTTCTTAATGTGTAGGACATGCTCTGCCTCCTCCATCTGCAGCCTTTAGTACAGTCCACAGCCAGGGCAGCTGATTGGCTCTCTGGTCTCCATAGAAACAGGAGGAGAGAGATCCTGAACGCAGCACCCATTACACATGTAATAATACATCAACATCACAGCCAGAGGTCAAGCAAGGAAGAGAATCACTTTCTGTTCTGAGAAATGAAACCGCATGGCCAGTAAATTAATCATTTGTTAATGTGAATTTCACGTGTGGTAAAAAGGTCATGAATATAATGTCACTATATGAAAAAATTGGTACTAAAACAGTGGTTAAAAAAAAAAGTTAAATTATGTCATGACTTTATTTGTTATTTTAGGGTAAAATCTGGCCTGGAGATGGAGGTTTCATAAAGCTACCCACCACCTGTCCACTATTCCATTAAATATCAAACATATTTTGGTGCTACTGCTATAATATTGTGAAACATGAAAGTAAATAAAATAAATTCCACCTGACTAAAAAGAAAACAAAATCTGTACATTCCTGCAGTGGTCCGGAGTTCACTGGAGAAACTAATGACACTTCACTGGTGTTCAGGAACGCTAATGCTCTGGTACACATCCCTGCTGCTGCACATACTGTAGTACAAATACAGGTGCATCTCAATAAATTAGAATGTCATGGAAAAGTTCATTTATTTCAGTAATTCAACTCAAATTGTGAAACTTGTGTATTAAATAAATTCAATGCACACAGACTAAAGTAGTTTAAGTCTTTGGTTCTTTTAATTGTGATGATTTTGCCTCACATTTAACAAAAACCCACCAATCCACTATCTCAACAAATTATAATATGGTGACATGCCAATCAGCTAATCAATTCAAAACACCTGCAAAGTTTTCCTGAGCATTCAAAATGGTCTCTCAATTTGGTTCACTAGCCTACACAATAATGGGGAAGACTGCTGACTCGGCAATGGTCCAGAAGACAATCATTGACACCCTTCACAAGGAGTTTAAGCCACAAACATTCATTGCCAAAGAAGCTGGCTGTTCACAGAGTGCTGTATCCAAGCATGTTAACAGAAAGTTGAGTGGAAGGAAAAAGTGTGGAAGAAAAAGATGCACAACCAACCGAGAGAACCGCAGACTTATGAGGATTGTCAAGCAAAATCGATTCAAGAATTTGAGTGAACTTCACAAAGAATGGACTGAGGCTGGGGTCAAGGCATCAAGAGCCACCACACACAGACGTGTCAAGGAATTTGGCTACATTTGTCGTATTCCTCTTGTTAAGCCACTCCTGAACCACAGACAACATTAGAGGCGTTTTACCTGGGCTAAGGAGAAGAAGAACTGGACTGTTGCCCAGTGGTCCAAAGTCCTCTTTTCAGATGAGAGCAAGTTTTGTATTTAATTTGGAAACCAAGGTCCTAGAGTCTGGAGGAAGGTTGGAGAAGCTCATAGCCCAAGTTGCTTGAAGTCCAGTGTTAAGTTTCCACAGTAAATTAACTTTTCCACGACATTCTAATTTATTGAGATGCACCTGTACATCTTGTTGTGTTTTTATTCATGAAGATTCAGTGTTATGCATTTTGTATGTTTTTATTGAAGACCTAATGACATGCAGGGCCAAATTTTAAGAGTGGTGCATCTTGAGGGCATTTGTCCTATACATCTAGCAGTGGGCTTAAGTCGCAGGTATAAGTTAGACTGGCAAAATTGGGATTGCAAAGCACAAGGACCATGTGTGTGTTTTTGTCATGACGTTATGTTGCTCACTTATAGAGAATGTAATCGTAATCCATCTTTAATCATATGGAATAAACACTACACTATGGCTAGTATTCACTGTACTGTGATTGTCAGGAACACCATGTTATTTTGGCTGCTTGGGATGCATCATTCTTGGTACCACCCCTTTGTGAAATGTGGCGCTTTGAATGAGTGCTAGCAGTTGGGTTATCCTCCTGTCTGTCATGTGTGCTGGCTGTTGGCCAGTTTTCAGGTTAGTCCCCGTTTTAAAAATGCCTTTTGCCTGTTAAATGGAGAGGCTTATTACCTTTTTTGTTTTTAGTCATGGGCCTGCAAGTAGCTGTAATCCTGCGTGGTGAGCGACCATGTGTATTGCAGCATTGTACCATTTTCTTGGTATGTACGGAGAGTTTGTTTGTTTTTAACAAGAGTTTTTATGAGTAACTTTTTCTGTTCAATGTCCAACAGGTTTGATTGCACGTCCAGGGGTTTCCAATGATCTAAATAGAGTAGCAGTGCAGTCAGTTACTTGATGTTTGTTAGGCTTCTGTTGTGTTTTGTTATAGTTTTAACAGTTTTGTCTGGAACTCATCTGGGCCATCTGGTTTATATATCAGTATATATAAAATATATATATAAGAATTATCTATATCTATATATATAATATTAGAATATGACGCACTGCGGGCACAGGATTGCGCTGGTCTGCGCGTGAGTTAGCTGGGAGGCTAAATTCCTGTAATCTGGCTCTTCTTGGCCATTTTATTTCCCTCCTCAGTGCCAGTGGCTGTTTGTTTGTGCTTTGGTGTTTTTGTGTGTAAACGTTATTGTAATTGACTTTTGATTTGTATGTGTTTTTTTGTATTGTTTTGTGTGGGGATTTTGGTCTTTAAAGTGGGAGGGGTTGGCCATGGTACCCTGTACTGTGTGTCCACATGGAGTGCTGTGTTTAACATTTTAGATTTTTTCACAAGAGTGAGTGTGTCATGGGTATTGAGTGTGGGATAGAAATCTGAGGTCTTTGCTGGCCACCTCCCTCTTTATTTTTGTTATTTTATTTTATTGTACTTATGGGTTTGTATGTTACTGGTATAGACATGTGATGTGATTTGAGACATTGTATTGTAAGTATTGTATTCTTTGTTTTTATTAATTGTATGTTAATAAAGTGATTTTTGTTTATATCTGTCTATCATTATGCTCACCCTGCCTTTGGCAATGAACCTGTGTCCCTTTGCTTAGGGCTGTTATGTCCCAGTGTATTCCGGGTGGCGTAGTCGACTATAGAATTTCTCTTATTATTGGTAATTTTTAAAGGGCTCATATGATGCGATTTCAAGTTTTCCTTTCTCTTTGGAGTGTTACAAGCTCTTGGTGCATAAAGAAGATCCGTAAAGTTGCAAAGACTAAAGTCTCAAATCCAAAGAGATATTCTTTATAAAGTTTAAGAGTCAGCCACGCCTACTTAAAATGGCTCGTTCTAACGCCCCCACATGTCTACCTCACCATGTGGAAATATTAGCATAATGCCCCCAAATGTGCACACAAAGAAAGAAGACGTGGTTTCAGTAACCGCAGATAGTGTTGAGGCAGCCATGTCAGGGAGATGCTGTGTGTTTCTGTGTGAAAGCAAAAGCACTTATTTGGCCTTCCGAAAGTAGATGCAAATGAGGAATCATTGGTTAAGATTTATTTAAAACAGAACAGCACAACCCAGATGTTCGATTTTTGTGCAATGCATTTTATGGACGACAGTTTTTTTTGAACCTAGAAGAGTACAAGGCTGGCGTGCACAAAGGCTATTTCTAAAAAAAAAAAAGGGTAAATTCCGACTTTTGCTATGACAATCTAGCACTTCTGAATCAGCGACTGTAAGTGTTTTGTTATCAGTTTAAGTATTTGCTATTGACTGTTCAAATGCAGAGTTTTGCGCAGCGCAGAGTAACGTGTGTGTTGTGTGTGTGTGTGTGTGTGTGTGAGGGGAACAGGTTCACATCACAGGAGAGTGACCTGCCTGTCAGAAATCATAGCACGTCATCTGTCTTAACCGCGGCTTGTGTACTGCATCATCACTGTGTCTGCGACTCTGTTGCCCTTTCGGGCTTGACCTGATGGTAAAACTAACGACATTATTAACTGTCTTGATATTTACTTTAAAAGCTGAAGCGATTATGGTAAGGGGCGTTACATTTCCGACGCGTGCTTGTGGTGTTCGGCCAATCACAATGCACTGGGTCAGCTGGCCAATCAGAGCAGACTGCGCTTGTCAAAGGAGGGGGCTTTGTTGAAAACTACTGTTTGAGAGAGGCGGGGCATAGAGGACCTACAATAATGTACAGTATTTGAAAAATAATGTGTTTTTTGAACTTTAAAGCATGTCAACATATTCAGTTACACCAAATACACAAAATATGATCTTTAAATAGCATCATATGACCCTTTTAAGCACCTGACCACACTTGCCACATTATGTTCCACTGTAATGTCAGACTGAGAACATGCACATTGACAGCACCTGCTGGTGGAATCCCTCAACTGCAAATGAGTTTAGACTTTGTGTGGAAAATAGACATTGTTTCTAGATGTCTAACATGCAATGTCTACTCATCACAAAAATAGTGCTCCTTAATTTATTTGGACGTCCCATTTTGTACATGTTGTCCTGGCACAAGAATCACAGTTTAATTTAAACACACTGGTAATTTCTAGTAAAACAAATATTATAGGTGTTTATTACTGTATGCTTTTGAAAAAGATGCAGTGGCAACACCCTGGCCTAAAATAATTTTAAAGATGTTATTCTTATTAGGATCAGTGTCTGTGAATATTAAAATACAAAAAGACGGTTTAAATATTAAGTTCAGCACTGTTATGCTCTCTATTACAATTGAATTACTACGAAACAGCACTGCTGATGTTTCAGAATGATCACATAGTGATGCCTGTTAAAACATTGTCTGGAGGAACTTGACTACCAGAAGAGGCTGTTGACTACCAAGAATAGCGTGGTGTCGGCTGAGAGAACAGCAACGTTTGAAATAATGGGCATTGGGGCAGTGAGGGATGGCAAGCACCAACCTGTGGCTTCGATAGGAAGACCCCTAGCAACTACAGATCAACCCCATGGAAGAATACCCCCAGGATCCAGATAGGGGGGTGGAAGAGGATCCATACTGAATGTACCAGTGACACAGAGACATGCCATGTGATATAATGATAGGAGTGCTGGATTGTGTGTGCAGCAACATTGCAAGTACGTACTGATGGTCAGATCGCAGCTCTCAGGACTACGCCCCGAAACCTGCTAGTCTTGAACAAGAAGTCTAGATAAAGAATTCTATGACAGCTCTGGCTCCCGGTAAACATTTGACTATGGTGGTTGGTGTCTCTATTTCACGTTCCGTACAATAGAATCGCAATAACTAGGGCACTTTCATTAGGTTTCTCAGTGGGTGCGTCTCTGAACCTGTTTAATGTTTTGATCAGAACGGAAGAGCTCTTCACGGGCCTAAAATCTAGGCCCTAGTCTGGCCCAATGTGAGACCCAATCCCCTCACATCTTCTCCAAGTAATCTTTCCTACACTCTTACCAGCACTCACACACATCATCAACACATCTCTCCTCACAGGCACCTTCCCCACTGCATTCAAGCACGCTCGGGTAACCCCACTGCTCAAAAAACCTACATTAAACACTTCTCTTATAGATAGCTACAGACCTGTCTCTCGCCTTACAGTCATAGCGAAAACCCTCGAACAAAAACAAGGGGAAAAAAGGTTGTTTTCAAAACAGGTATCATTGTTTCTTTCACAGAACAACAAACTGGACGCTAACCAGTTAGGTTTCAGGAGTGGCCATTCAACTGAGGTTACTGTCAGTCACGGAAGCCTTGCAGATTGCAAAAGCTGATTCCAAATCATCAGTTCTTATTCTGCTGGATCTATCTGCTGCTTGACACTGTCAATCATCAGATCCTCCTGTCTGCCCTCTCATCACTGGGCATCACAGGGATTCCACTTCGCTGGTTTGAATCATATCTCACTGGTAGGTCTTTCAGGGTGGCCTGGGAGGGGAGATAGCCAAAGCACATCAACTGGTCACTGCACTGGCATCTCAGGGATCAGTTCTTGGACCCTCCTCTTCTCCATATACACTACATCACTTGGTCCCATCATACAGGCTCATGGCTTCTCCTACCATTGCTATGCTGGTGACACACAGCTCTATCTCTCATTTCAATCAGATGATCCAACGGTAGCTGCACGGTTCTCAGGCTGCCTGGCGGACATCTCGGCATGGATGAAAGAACATCACCTACAGCTCAACCTGGCAAAGACTGAGCTTCTTGTCTTCCCTGCCACTCTAACTCTACAACATGATTTCACAATCCAGCTAGGTTCTTCTACAGTTACCCCATCAACTTCGTTCAGAAATCTTGGTGTAATCTTTGATCAGTTGACTTTCAAAGACCACATTGCAAAAACTTCTTGATTTTGCAGGTTTGCATTGCACAACATCAGAGAGATGGGCCCTTCTTAAAGGAGCATGCTGCACAAATTCTTGTCTAGGCCCTTGTCATTTCTTATTCTTGACTACTGCAATGCTCTTCTGGCTGGACTTCCATCCTTGCACTGGCTACCGGTTGCGGCTCGCATCAAGTTCAAGACATTGATGCTTGCATATAGAACAGCCACAGGCTCAGCACCTGCCTAATTCCACTCACTATTACAAATCTACCTCCCCTCCAGAAGTTTGAGATCCGCTAGTGAGCGACGCCTCATAGCACCATCACAGAGAGGCTCAAAATCACATTCCAGAACATTCTCGTTCACCACTCCTGGCTAGTGGAACGATCTTCCCACCCCTATCCACAATGCTGAATCCCTGACAATTTTCAAGCGGACAGCTGAAACTCATCTCTTTCGATGCTACTTACTTCATCCTAATTAAAAAAAAAAAAAAAAAAAAAAAAAAACCACGTGTCCTCTTTATTTATTCCGTCCCTTTCTAGCTTGTACTTATTTGAAAAATGCCTAAAACTTGGTATAACGAGCACTTCCTGTGTCTGTTTGCCTCTTTAAGAAGAATCGCTTTATGTATTCCCCAATTGTAAGTCGACAAAAGCATCTGCAAAATGACTAAATGTAAATGTAAAAACAGAGCGAGAGAGAAAAGAAACTAAGCGAGAGAGAAAAAAAGAAACGGTAGGAAACACGAATGGGGAGTACTCGGACCAGCGAACAGGCAACCGGATGCTAACGTGCAGCGCTAGGCGGTTTAGAGTAAAGATTACAGGTGAAGATGTCAGATTAGTTTGTAGATAAACTAAGAATACGTGGGGGGGGGGGGGAATATTTATGTGATCCCCTCTGATTTTGTAAGTTTGCCCACTTACAAAGAAATGAAGGGTCTGTAATTTTTAATGGTAGGTTTATTTTAACGTACAGAGACAGAATACCAACCAAAAAATCTAGAAATAAACATTATATAAAGGTTAGAAACTGATTTGCATTTCAGTGAGTGAAATAAGTATTTGATCCACAAGCAAAACATGACTTGGTACTTGGTGCAGAAACCCTTGTTGGAAAGCACAGAGGTAAGATGTTTCTTGTAGTTGTTCATCAGGTTTGCACACATGTCAGGAGGGATTTTGGTCCATTCCTCTTTACATATCCTCTCTAAATCCTTAAGGTTCCTTGGCTGTCGTTTGGCTACTCAAAGTTTCAGCTCCCTCCACAGATTTTCTATAGGATTGAGGTCTGGAGACTGCAAAGGCCCCTCCATGATCTTAATGTGCTTCTTCTTGAGCCACTCCTTTGTTGCCTCGGCGGTATGTTTCGGGTCATTGTAATCCTTGAAGATTTATTCATGACCCATCTTCAGTGTTCTTGCTGAGGGAAGGAGGTTCTTGTCCAATATTTTACAGTACATGGCCCGTCCATTTGCCCCTCAATGTGGTTAAGTCGTCCTGTACCCTAAGCAGAAATACAGCCCCAAAGCATAATGTTTCCACTTCTGTGTTTGACTGTAGGGATGGTGTTCTTGGGGTCATAGTCAGCATTTCTCTCCCTCTAAACACGGCGAGTCGAGTTAATGCCAAAGAGCTCAATTTTGGTCTCATCTGACCACAGCACTTTCTCCCAAGCCTTCTCTGAATCATTTAGATGTTCTTTGGCAAACTTTAAATGGGCTTGTACATGTGCCTTCTTGAGCAGGGGTACCTTGCGGGCGCTGCAGGATTTCAGCCTATTGCTGCGTATTGTGTTACCAATGTTTTGCTTGGTGACTGTGGTCCCAACTGCCTTAAGATCATTAACAAGCTCCTCCCGTGTAGTTCGGGGCTGATCCCTCACCTTTCTCATGATCATCCTTACCCCATGAGGCAAGATCTTGCACAGAGTTCCAGACCAAGGCCGATTGATGGCTGTTTTGTATTTCTTCCAGTTCCGAATAATCACACCAACAGTTGTCTCCTTCTCACCAAGCCTTCTTGCAACCACCTTCTTGCTGATGGTCTTGTAGCCCATTCAAGCCTTGTGCAGATCTACAATCTTGTCTCTGACATCCATTGACAGCTCTTTGGTCTTGCCCATGGTGGTGTTAGAGGTTGGAATGGAAGATACAGATTGTGTGGACAGGTGTCTTATACACCTAATGAGCTGACATTAGGAGTAACTTCTTAAAGTGGCAGGACTAATCTGTGTTCCACATGGGCACATAACCAATCTGTGGGAGCCAGAATTCTTGCTGGTTGGTAGGGGATCAAATACTTATTTCACTCACTGAAATGCAAATCAATTTCTAACCTTTATATAATGTGTTTTTTCTGGATTTTTTTGGTTGATATTCTGTCTCTATCCATTAAAATAAACCTACCATAAACAATTACAGACCCTTCATTTCTATGTAAGTGGACAAACTTACAAAATCAGCAGAGGATCAAATAAATATTTCCCCCACTGTATGGTGAGAATTAAATTATACTTTAGCGGTTTAACCCACAGTAAAATAGAGTATTAGTAAGATAGATTCCAACAGAAAACTAAAAAAGCTACACTGAGCTACAAACACGGATCACACAGCAGCACGGCAGACAGGAACAGGAAGTCGGGAACAGAAAACATTAGATGGTTCTGAACAAGTGCCAGTCTTGGCCGAGCACCAATTCCAGCTCTGGCTCCAGCCAGTGGAAAAGTAAAAAAGTAAATGTAAGACCTTGATCAGTCTACCAGAACCAACTGTGGAATTTGACCTTAAGGAGCCCAGCTGGAAAGAGGTGCAGGAGGTGTTCAAAAAAGCAAGAACAATCTCAGCCCCAGGACTGAGTGGGGTACCTTACAGGGTCTGTAAGAATTGCCCAAGGCTACTCCACAGGCTATGGAGGATCCTGAAGGTGATCTGGAGGAGGGGCAAGGTAGCCCACCAGTGGAGGTACACAGAAGGAGTGTGGATTCCGAAGGAGGAAGAATCAAAGAACATTGATCAATTCAGAATCATCTCTCTGCTCAGTGTTGAAGGAAAGATATTCTTCAGCATTGTTGCAATGCACCTTACAGACTACCTCCTGAGGAACTCATACGTTGATACTTCTGTCCAGAAAGGAGGAATCCCCGAAGGTGCCAGGGTGTACAGAGCACACAGGTGTGGTCACTCAGCTGATCAGGGAGGCCTGGGAGAACAAGGGGGACTTGGGGGTACTGTGCCTTGACTTTACAAATGCTTATGGATCCAAACCTCACAAGCTGGTAGAGGTGGCTCTGGCTTGGTACCATATACCAGCCAAGTTTCACAGATCTCATTTTGGACTATTACAGTGGTTTCAGCCTAAGATTCTCTTCCGGGGTCCATTACTGCTGAGTGCCTTGAACTCAGAAAAGGGATCATCACCATTTCAGTGATCCTTTTCTCACTTGCCATGAACATGCTGGTGAAGTGGTAAAGCTCGGTTGAGGTGCAGTGTAGAGGACCCCCTCAAAGACTGGCATCCGACAACCACCAATTAAAGATTTAAGGATGACCTGACTGTGACAACTGCATCTGTCCCTGGGAACGAGTGGATCCTGAAGGGCCTGGGAGAGCTGATGACCTGGGCTCGCATGAGATTTAAGCCAGCAAAGTCCAGATCCCTGGTGTTGAAGAAAGGAAAGGTCACAGACAAGTTTCAATTTATACTTGAAACTGGGTAATACCCAGATACCATCTATCATGGAAAGAAACCGTTAAGAGTCTGGGGAAGATGTTTGACTGCTGTCTGAGAGACACAGCATCCATCTGAACAACCAACCAACAGCTAGAAGTCTGGCTAGGTGGGGTGGACAAGTCAGGCCTACCTGGCCAGTTTAAGGCCTGGATTTACCAACATGGGATCCTGCCAAAGATTCTTTGGCCCCTTTTAGTCTATGAGGTTCCAATTTCCACAGTGGAGGGCTTTGAGAGGAGGATCAGTAGGTTTTTATGGAAGTAGCTTGGATTACCCCGAAGCCTAAGCAACATCGCCTTATATGGGCAAAACAACAAGCTGAAACTCCCCGTCAGCAGTGTGAATGAATAATTTATTGTGACCTGTCCTAGGGAGGTGTTGCAACATAGGGAGTCGTATAACCCGAAAATCTCTCAGGCGGAGCAGGGAGCCTGGACAAGGTGGGAACAAGTAGTAGAATGCAGAGTTACTTGGGCCGAGCTCTGGAAATCTGAGCCCCACCAAATAAAATTCTTATTCCAGGCTGTCTATGACATACTACCAAGCTCATCCAATTTGTTCTGTTGAGGAAAGGCAGAGTCACCAACTTGCCCTCTGTGTCTGAAGAGAGGGACCTTGGATTATATCCTCGGCAGCTGTTCAAGAGCCCTGAATGAGGGATGCTATAGTTGGCGTCATGACAAAGTTCTGAAAACCATCTCCAGAGGGAGATGAAACAAAAACTCCCTGAAACTGGGAGTTCCCCGAAACTGTTGCTATAACATCGCTGAGGCCAGACATGGTGCTGATCTCAGAAGCCTCCAAGCAGATTATTCTCTTAGAACTCACAGTCCCCTGGGAAGATCGTATTGAGGAGGCCAATGAGAGGAAGAGATCTAAGTACATAGAGCTGGGTGAAAAAGGCCAAAGAAAAGGTGTGAGCCCATGAGGTGGGATTGTATGAATGAATGAATGAATGAATGGTGCATTTATATAGCGCTTTATTTTGTATTGCTGTACACCCAAAGCGCTTTACAATGCTGTATGGGGGGGGGGGGGGGGTCTCTTCTCAACCACCACCAGTATGCAGCATCCACATGGATGATGCGATGGCAGCCACAGTACATTGGCACCAGTGCGCTCACCACACACCAGGTGAAGCGGAGACAGAGTGATAGAGCCAATCAAGTGAATGGGGATTATTATTAGAAGACCATGATTGACAAGGGCCAGTGGAAAGAATTTGGCAAGGACACACCCCTACTCTTTACGAGAAGTGCCATGAGTTTTTTCAGTGACCCATGAGAGTCAGGACTCACTTTAACTTCTCAGTTCAAAGAGGTGTTTTGACGTATAGTGTCCTCAAATAGGGCATTAGGACTCACACAGACTACAGGGTGAGCACCCCGTGATGGCCTCACTAACATCTCTTCCAACAGCAACCTAGTTTTCCTAAGGAGGTCTCTCATCCAGGTACTAACCAGGTTCAGTCCTGCTTCGTTTCAGTGGGCAACCAGTCTTATGCTGCAGGGTGATATGTCTGTAGAGGGTTTGCAGGGTCTACAACATGCTGGGCATCAGAGGGGCCAGAAGAGTGAAGGACATTAGTCAGTCCCAGAGCAGTGGAGGTTGCTCAGGTGGCTCAGCTCAGGGAGGAGAGATATGGGTGGGTACTGCTCCTAGACAAAAGGGCCCGGGACTTGATAACCCGGTGGGTCGCAGGCAAGGGTTTTCTTCACGTCTGATGTTTAAAAGAACCAAAACACCAGAGGACCCAGAGAACTTCACTGGATGATGTGTCCAGAAGAATCACATGGTGTGTATGTTAAAATAAAGAAATAAAACTAAAATAATATATAAAATGTAACTTATTACCTCATATTTTAAGGGAATAATATAACAATTTTCATCCCTGTTTGTAATTAAACAGTTACCCGTGTTGCCAGAACAAAACATTGGGTGAAATGAAATTCTTAATTTCTTTGATTGAATGTAAAATATTTTATTAAACGGTTTTTTAAATTTTTATGCATTCCTTTACTTACCAAGATAATAAAATGTGTATAAATCATAAAATACAGAAATCAGACACAAAGAGGCATTATTTGTGTTTAATTTTAACAATTATTGAGATTAGGTGAATTATATTAGACATGAATATTAGACTGCTTTTTGAATCTTAAAAGGGATTAAATTATGAAAAAGGGAATCCAGAAATAAAATAAACTTGGGAAAAATCAAAGTAATTTTCATAGGCCCTCACTCACACACAGCATTGATGGTTTTTGGTGCCCATCTCTCCTCTACTCTCCTCCTCTCTCTTCTATCTATCTTCTTCTCTTCTCTCTCTCTCTCTCTCTCTCTCTCCTTCTCTCGCTTCTCTCTCTCTCTCTTCCTCTCTCTCTCTTTCTCTCTATATTCTCTCTCTCTGGTCCCGGCAGCTAAACACACATGACAGTCGTCCATGAGCGTGGTACGCGCGACACGCTCTGAACTGGATGAGGCTTTGGTTAAGATGGGTTTATTCGTGAGGATACTCCGCACGTCAGTGCAGTAAGGCTGAGCTTGCCACATCACGTCAAACACGTGTCCCATTAACAAGCTGGACTATGATGCGCATCGCATTCACGCTGTCTGGTGTAACTGCTGTTTATATTCATAATTTAGGCAATTCATTAACTCATTTCAGGAATTAATGCATTTCAAAATCATGAATTTCTGCAAAGGTGGAGAAGCGCTCACAGTAATAATCACAACAATTGCAGGTAAAAGGGAAAAATACTAACAGTGAGATACTTAATTTTTTCCCAATACTTACCTAATGAATATAAGGATTAAGATTATTCTGGTCTGATGCTGTAAGAAATTGTCTGAGACAAACATTATCTAAATTAAATAATAAATCGGCTTGTAGTTTCTTTTTCAGGACCTTTTTTCTTGGTTTAAAGCAGTCTTGACAGCTTGTTATTTAAATATTTTCCTTGCGGTTCACTTATAATATTAATAGAGTTTTGTGCATAAAAAAAAAACAGTGTTTGCAAAACACATCTCAACCCTCATTCTCACTCTCTGCTGATTATGCTACAAATGCTTCTGATGGTGCTTCACCTTTTTATTGAACCTGAAACCTTCCTTTCAGAAATGAATGGCTGTTGTAGCTCTAGCTGTGTTAATTAGCAATCTGGTGTGATCTCACTAGACACAAGATGGCTGAAATCATACTAGAATTCAAACTACAGATACAGAGTTTGTTTCTTTCCAACAAACAAAAATCAGTGAAAACTGCTGAAGCACAGAGTGAAATACGGTAAAAAAAAAATCCATGACAAATTCATGAGCTTCAGGTCACCTTCAAGTCTCACATCTGGAAGTATAAAAGGGCTGCACATAACACATCTCAACACATTCGAACAGAACATTTCAACCGCTGTTAAAATGCTTGGTACTGTAAACGCATATCAATATAAAGTCACCACTTCAATTTCTGCACTAAAAGGCAATAGAGTTTTGCCAACATACAGATATTGGAACAAATAAACTTGACTCAGCTTCAGGCAGCACACACACAGTCCACTATAACCTGTTCACTCACTGTATGATACAATACACTTGCCAAAATCACTAGTTCCAATCATATACCAAAAATTGGGTGGACATGTATATATTGGTTCCCAGATTCATTTAATGGGCATTTATGAAGAAGAATTAATGTATGGATTTGACCGACAAATCTTTGAATAAGGTAAACGTCCTTAAATTCTGTATTGTTATTTCAACTATATATAGTACATCGTTTTTTTAAATGCATTAATTTATTCAATGTGATATTATAACTGTTATGCATGTCAGCAAACCCAAATGCACACAAGCAAAAAGCGTTTCTGGGAGTTTAAGAAAAGAAAATCAAAGGTTTGACCCCCAGAGCTGATGTGATTTCTCACAACAGCAGTGATATCTGTCAAGTACACTGTTAAAAATTACAGTGAATTTAACGGTAAAAGACTGTAAAAATGCTACAGTAAAAACCTGTTAAATGGTAAACGGTAAATTCCCCAACTATATACGGTGAAAAACGGTATTGGACATTACATGTATTGGACATTCATTTTACGGTATGTATACTGTTTTTGGAAGTGAAAAAGACGTATAATTTACAGTAAATAACTGTAAATTGACATTCCCAGAATTCCCTGCGTTACACTTAAAATTTGATGTTGTATATTAGGGTTGTGTGTTACACCTAATGTTGTTAAATGAATGTTTATTGCATTATTTCAGTTTCATGTGTGTTACCGTGATGGTGTTTAGTGTTTGTGTGAATGACACTGTGCACCTTCTATATATGTTATTATTTAAAAGCTGCTTGTGATGGGCTTTGGTTCATCATGTGACTTTCTCATCACCTCCTGCATTTGATGGTTATCAGTGCATTACAAAAGTACAAAACAGATTTCAGTACTTCAATAGGTTGGTATATTAACATTATATAAATGAATGAAATTACGGTATTTAACTGTAAATTTAAGTTAAAACCGTGAAACCTAAAACATTGCTACCGTATTTTTTACAGTAAAATTCCGTCAACCACAGCTGCCGTTTTTTTTACCATAAATTGTACGGAATTTTTTTACAGTGTAGTAGCAACATTATATGTGTGCTATTTCAAATAAGTAAATACAAGTTTACAGCACCTTCAATTATCAGCCCAGTCTGCCTTTGTCAACTGTTTTTTATATGCATATACATATAAGTCTCATTCACACAGACTGCAAAACTCAATAAATACAAACTGTATTTTGTTTTCTTGCCTTAAATGTCCCGTGAAATCTACAGTACACTACAGTCTCCCCATTGGTTTCTTTCACAGAAACAAATTCACACAGTCAAAGCCAAATGAAGAACTTGAAATGTGACATTTCAAGCGGACCATTAAACACTGACACATTCCTCACATCACAAGCATCCTCACTGAGCTCATTTCTCATCACATATCCTGGTGTTTGGTGTTCTTCACCAGAGTGACTGTGATTTTTACACATACTGCATGAAATGAATCTAGCTGATCACTAGTTTAACATCACTCATTCAAACTTTAAATGTGTTCCGTTCATTAATACTGTATGCCTGCTATTATTAATATAAATATAATTCTTTGGGTGTGTTTCATTTAGTAATGTGCCTTATGACCTGAAGATGTCAGTTCTGTATGTTGTACGACCTACAATATACTATCAGGTGTAAAAATAAATGATTGTAAATATTGTCACTTACTGTCATTGACAAGTGACTAACGATGAGTCAAATTCATCAAATTGAACAAAGGAAATAATTACAAAGTTGCATTCCACTTGCTATGACTTACTGTCATTGAAAAAATAATACAATTCTAGTATAGTATACAAACACCCTACAATATGATCTAAACAAAGACGAGAGTTTACAGTACCCGAAGGATGCAGACTTCCTCTGTCGGCTCGGCACAGTTCTCCTGCACACGGCTGATCTGAGGCTGCTGGGACTGTCTGTCGTTTCCACAGGAAGAGAGGCATGTCTTCTGCAGAAAGAAACACAACACAGACTCCAGACACTTCACAAGAGTCTGCAGCAGAACGTCCGAGCTGATGCTGCTCAAGTTACACACGAGTGGATGCGGAGCGGGACAGCTGCTGTCACCGAATGTGATGCACCCAAATGAACAGGGGTTAGCAACCACTCAGAGAACCCAATACTCACAGAGTAATGTGGTTTATAATCGACACATTTAAAATCTTTTACAATTCAGACAATATTCACCAGTACAACAGAAGTCAACATACCTGACGATTCTTGTACTGCCATATTCTGACCTGAAACACACACAAAAAATTTTTTTTAGGAAAACATATCTAAACAGAGTAGAACAAATCAAAATCACATTTAGAGTTACACTGGAATGGAAAGCATTCAGTAAACCTTGCCTATTGTAAATACATATGCTTTTTAACAAGTGCCACTACAGAATAATGACAAATTTCAGCATATATTTCAGGAATTACAGTTTTTTTCAACTGCATACATATTCAAGACTTTGCCTCTTTTTTTCAAAACTCCAAGAATTGCACACGCAATATGCAAAATGCCTCACATCTCTTGCAAAACGAAGCACAGCATTAAAAATATCACAAACACATCTCAAAAGCAAACATTTGCAAACACATTTGCCATAATATTAATTCCTGTTCGATTTTTGTGTTACATAGAGAATTGTGTGTTGTGTTTTGCAAAGAGTGTTTTAAGAAATTGAAAACTGAGTCAAAGGCCGAGAATTAGTGTATGGTTTAGCAGATTTGGTGTGTGCTTCTGCTGTTTGAGTGTCAGGTTTCAGAAATTGTGTGACAAGTAAAGATGTTGCGTGTAAGCAGTTGAAAAAAAACTGTAATAAAGTGCTTTCCTGCTGCAAACGTGACGTCAAAACCCAGAAGACTAATGTGCTGCTGAGTTTTTATAGTGTGTTTTTTTTTTAATTCATGAGTAAAATACGGTGGCCGAGAGGTGCTAAACAAATCACAATTCTGAAAACAAAATAACAAATTACAAACGCAAATGCAAGTCTAAAAAACTAAATAACAATTCAGAAAACATTATAACAATTCAGAAAACATTATAAAAGTCAGAAAACACAACGACAAATCAAACAAACCAGAAGAGGTAGGTATAGTTTGAGACAGCGCCATTGGTTTGGGAGTACTCACCGCTGACTGGACGAGACTCTGGGTTTTTTTTTTGTCAATCAACGTATACAGAGAAGAACCAGGCGAAGAACAGCAGAGTCGTGGTAGAAAGTTCGGAGATGGTATTAAAGTAGCTCAGTTTAAATGTTTTGTATGAATTGCCCTTACTATGGAATAAAAAAATAGGTCTAAAAAAAAATGTGTTATGCGACTTAAGTAAAAGTAACGCTATAACACTTAGTCCAGTGGTGCAGCTAAGATAAGCAGCTTAGCATGGCTCTTGACGCGATCGACCTGGGTTAGATCCAACCCTTGCCGAACTTTTTTTCCTCCCTTTCCAAATATCGTATTAGCAAGATTCTATTTACACTAAGTGAAAATAGTGTGAAATAGGTATTTGCACTTAGTGTAAATAGCATATTGCTAAAAATTCTTCTATTTTAAAATAGCAGGATTTCTACTATCAAGTATACACTTGTTGCAAATAGTGGCAATTATCTGTACTTCAGTATTGTAGTACATTATAAACAGTATGCAATAATAACGTATTGAGTGTAAATTATTATTTTAATTTTAATTATTAAATGGATGCCATTTATTTTGGTACAATAAAGCCCTCCCTACACCTACCTTAACCCTACCCAATACTTTATTTTCAACTTTTCAATATTTTCCTTCATTTTTATTGAAAATAAATGCCTTTACGATGTGATACGAGATTTGAAAAGTTCGGCAAAAGGTGGGATCGAACCCCTGATCGATCGCGACAAAAAGGCCAAGGGCACACGCTTAACCATCTGTGCCACTGGAGCTGATGAGTTACAACTACTTTTAACTAGACAATAGTTAGACAATTACTAGACACCCCACATTTTTTTATTCCATAGTAAGGGCAATTCATACAAAACATTTAAACTGAGCTACTTTAATACCACCTCCGAACTTTCTACCACGACCCTGCTGTTCTTCAGCTGGTTCTTCCTGTAAACGTTGATTGACAGATGTCTCGTCCAGTCCCCTGGTCAGCGGTGAGGAATACCAAACCAATGGGCTGTCTCAAACTATACCTACCTTTTACGGTTTGTCTGATTTGTCGTTGTGTTTTTTGATTTGTTATTTTGTTTTCGGATTTGTCTTTGTGTTTTCTGTCTTGTTATAATGTTTTCTGTATTGTTGTTGTGTTTTCTGAATTGTTTTTTTGTTTTGTAGACTTGCATTTGTGTTTGTAATTTGTTATTTTGTTTTCAGAATTGTGATTTGTTCTGCACCTCTCGGCCACCGTAGTAAGATAAGATCTGCAGTAAACATAACTTGACGATACTTGGACATTATGCGCTACAACATAATTCAAACACAAATTTTAAGGCAGTTTTTTATTTTTTTAAAATAATGTTTTTAATGAATGTAAGTAACTACATAAGGTTTGTGTTGTGTGCGCAGTTTACGTTGTACAACAGTACAGCGTATCGTCAACACTTTTGTCAAGTTATGTTTACCAAAGAGCTTATTTTTCTCATGACTTACAAAACCCCCTGGTTAAAAAACCCACAGGAGAATCTCATGGGAAACCAGTGATTAATTAGCCTTCCGGGTTTTGACGTCATGGCTGCAGCACTCTGTACTGTCAGCATCTGTGGCCATGACCCAGCTCATATATTAGTATATTATATATATATTAGTGTTCTAATATCAAATATCAGCTCCAGTGAGGGTAAGACTATGAATTGTATAGATATATTGGCTTTAATCTCTTTAAGGTCTGACTGAATGCAAACGTCATGCTGGAGCAGGATGATAAATGCCTGCGGATCTAACGGATCTCAGGACTGTAACATTAGAACAAAGCCATTAGAGGTGAGTCTCCTCTCAGCTGCCCACTGCACTGTTTGAATAAACGTCAGGCCACTCCATAAGAAAAGAAGCAATAAACACATTGACTACTGCTCTGACTTACTGCTGGCTTCCTGTGTTATACATAACCCCCTAAATGTCCATTTGAGGCTTCAGAAGAGTGCATAGTGTATGGGTCATATACTTTTGTGAAAAAGAAGTGCATTCAACTGTACTGAATGTGCAATTGTAATGTGCTTCAAATCGTATCTTCTTAAAGTATATTTTTAAGGAAAGCCCATTTGTGAAAATGTCTCAGAATTACTGCCACAGCTTTTTGATGGAAAACACTGATGGACTTTCTACATATTTCACCTGCTGTAAATAGGGTGCTTATTGATTTCTATATGCTGTTCTAATGGTGGAGTGTGAGGTCACAAAATGGCTAAGCATTAGTTCATGAATATCAGTTAGGTATGCACAAATAATTAAGCTTGATCTTTTATCATTTTGATGAATAATTTGTCTGATTTATTATGTTACCCAAATATGTAATGTACTTAACAAAAATAAATTATGATTATAACTGGACTTATGTTTCATTCAGTACTAAAAATTAGCAATTAAAAATCAAAATTACAAAATGATTATTTCAACCACCTTTTTGTGTGATATGTATTATATATTTTTAAGAATTGCATTAGCTAAGCAACATGGCATGTCAGCATTTCCCATACATTGATTTACTTGTGGCGGCCCACCACAATATTAGAACTAACCGTCACAAATAGATTTGGGTCAAGTCGGGTGTTTCGGGCGCAGGTGTTTTTTATATGAATGTATCTCTAACCAACTGTCTTCAGAAAAGTTTCAATAGCATTTTCATTTCATCTTATATGTATAAAGCCTGATAAAGTAGCGTTAAATGAGCACAACGTGCATATGCACACATAGGCACATATTGCTGTTTTCTATTAAGGATTTACACACTCTCAGAAATGAAGGTACAGAAGCTGTCACTGGGGTGGTACCTTTTCAAAAGGTACACTTTTGTACATTTTAGGTACTAATATGTACCTTTAAGGTACCAATATGGACTCTTTAGGTACAAAGGTGTGCCTTTTGAAAAGGTACCGCCCCAGTGACAACTTTTGTACCTTTATTTCCTGAGAGTGCAGTATGTTAAGGTTTTATTATTAAGGGTGACTACTGTAATTTCATGTCAGTACTAAAATACATTTACATCACTAGGTTGAAAGTTTTTTACAAAATGATATTACTAAAACTAACTCTCTTCTATGTGTGTTGGTAAGTCATAAACATATTCCCAGTATGCTTTATTGTTTAACATCCTTGCTAACATCACTTAATAAATATATTTTTTCCAACCCAGCAGTCAGGTCCTCTGTACACTTCAAATCCTCTTATTATCAGCTCAACCATGGGTTCTTGGTTAATTAGCCTACAAACTTTATATTTGCAAAAATGATGGTTTTCAGTTTAATGATTCAGTGAGTGTTTTGACTCATGAACTGTCTGGGCCAGAATAGTTTTGTGAACTGGTTTAACTGATTTATTTAAAAGATTTGACGGGAAAAGAATGACAATTTTTTCAACTGAGTTATGCTCAACAATACATCAATACAGTATGTAAACGAGGAGAACAGTACAGGTCCGATTACAGAGCCTTGTGGGACACCAGTGCTCAGACTCATGGTAGAGTCAACAGACTCATATACTGGTGTCTATTCTGAAGATATTCTGTCAGAAAATCAAAGATCCAGTTACAGAGAGAAATGTCCTTTGAGGGCACTATGTTACTGAATCCCATACTGTGATGAAATATCGGTCTCGTATTTGTTCCTCTCTTATTCAAGGAGTCATGAATCAATCAATGAGAAGATGCCACATACTTTGCACAACTAAAATAACAGATTTGAGTGCAACAAGACAGCAGTCATTCAGCTAAGTGTTTCTGCCTTTTCTGTTGACATCAAAATAGTACTTTTATTAATGTATGAAATAACTACAGACTGGGCAAGATAAAGAAAATCAACCAGAAAAACCGGTAGACTAATGTGTGATGTTGTGATTTGGAGTATGAAAATCTACTTACACTCTAAAAAAAAATCTGTAAAAATAGGGCACAATATACTGTATAACTTCAAGGAATTTCTCGGTATTTATTTTTTACAGGTGTTTTACCAGTATTTTGAATGTTCCACTTCATTGCATTGTGTTTTATAGTTAACAGAAATGTCTGTAAAATTAATGGATTGTCACGTGTAATGAGCTGCCAGTACATTTTCTGTTATTTTACGGATTTATTTTTTACAGTGAATCTCACCTGACATGTTTTCGAAGTTGCAGCAGAGGTGTGAAATACAGGGGTAGCAGAGGGTCTCCTAGACCTCAAGAACATCTAAACCGTGGGAGTCCCTCACAACAAACTTTAGAAATGTTATCACTTGGAGCTTATTTTTTCTCGAACTTGATAGCTGATTTCAGCAGATTTAACCAACATCTGCAACACTGCTGCCTTGGAGCCTGCTTATGGGACCTCTTCAGTCAGAGATTCATCACACACACACCAATTCAGAATGCCAGTTTCAAGACAGAAAATAGTTTGGTTAGTTTAGCTTGACAGTATCGAAATCTTAAACCAGCCCAGTGTTTCCCCTGCCATTATTTTAGGGGGGCGCCCCCTTGAAGGTCAAGTTAATTTTATTTAATTAAATTTTCTCTATAGCACCAGATCACAACAGAAATAATTTAAAAGTTACCTTTCCGATAGAACAGGTATATATCTTGTTCTTTTATTAAACAAACTAAAAAGCCTCATGTTATTTATCTTATTTACACGATGGAATGTCACTTTTTCATCTATACGTCTATGCTCGCGCCTCTGTATCCGCCCACGGAGATCGCCGATGCGGCGCTAACCAGCACACACACATAAGTGAGCACACTACACTAGTATTTTTGTAAGATAAGCCGCAAAACCGATTCATATTTAAATATGAATTCGCGTGTCTCTGTGTTAACCAATGGCGCAGTTTGTTTACTATCGTACTGAAACGCTCGACGCTCGTACGGTTCGTATTATCAAGTCTGCCGTCTCACTAATGAGGCCAGAGACAATACCTGACACCAACATTCCAGAACTGCTCTGCTGTGGAACCGTCATCAGCATTGACGTTTCAATTTCGAAATCGACTTCTTATTCATGCTCACACCACCGAAGGTACTAGGTTATTCACACGAACACCCCTTGTGGTGTAACTGAGGGCTGTGGCTAGACAAATTACTGTTTATTGAAGTAGTTAGACTCTTTTTTGTACATAACAGACCTGCCTATACTACCTTACGAAATTACTTAAAAACATTATTTTTAAGGATTAAGCATCAATATTTCTTACATTTATGTTTTAAGGTATATTACCACCAATGACCTTTATTCCCCAAGTTTTTTCCCATACTTCAAACGATAGACTTAAGAATGGTTGTGATGCCTTACAACACAAAATGTAAATCACCAAATCACAGTACAGTTCTGAGCAAAAAAAATCACAAGGGCATTGCTAGAAATAAGAAAACTTGTTTATGCTTTCACAGTAGACATAGCTAAACAAAGAATTTGGTACAATTTAAAAATAAGGTTGGACAAATAAACATTCCTCAGCAGGGCCTACAAGTAATATTTGTTAAACTTTTAATTATTTAAATGGTTTTAAACGTTTATACGTATCATGAGTGTATATTACTTCGCTCATGCTTTTTTGATTAATATAAATGCGTTGAACATTAAAAGGTAAAACACAAAGGATTTTTTATTCAACCCCCCCCCCCAAGCCGTAAACCGAGGGGAAAACACACGTCAGCCTATGCGGCTATGGTCAGACGGTAGGGTCCTTTTTATAGGTTCACGGCTGGCGATGACTCAGCTGACCTTGATTAACTTGTGCATCGCCGCTGTTACGAAAAAAAGCACAATATACTTTTAACCGGCGGTCATATGATTCTTTTTTACAAGCATCATACTTTGTGTATTTTGGTTGTAACAGATATATGTGAGACATTGCCGCCTTACAATGTTCACAACAAAAAATTTATTTTCAAATACGTACAGTATTGTAGTACTCATGCCCCGGCCCCTCTCTTAAAACGACTTCATTTTCTACAAAGTCCTCCTTCTGACGAAGCGCCGTCTGCTCTGATTGGACAGTGACCCAGTGCATTGTGCATGGCGACCACGTATAAGAAGTGTTCAGAAATGTTAACGATCCTTACCATAATAGCCATTCATCTTTCAAAATAAATGTAACGACAGAGCCCGAAAGGGGAACAGAGTCGCGTGACAGACACAGTGATGAAGATGTATGTGTTTGCAGTACACAAGTCACGGTTAAGACAGCTGACTCCAGTGATGTGACCCTGTCTCTCTCTCTCTCACTCTCTCTCTCTCTCTTCTGTCGTTAGTACCACGAACACACGCCGAAAACACACTCACACGCACGCACACACACCCACACACACACACGATGCGCAAAACTCCACATTCGAACAGTCCATAGATCTACGGAAACTAATAACCAAACAGTAGCTGATTCAGAAGCGCCAGATTGTCTTAGCAAAGTCAGAATGACCTCCTCTCTAGGTTCACGAAACGGTCGTCCATAAAAAAAATTGCTGTTCTGTTGTAAGTAATCTTAAAGCATCTTCTGTAACCATGCAGGCTACTTCGCCGAAGACCAAAATAAAGTTAGCCTATCGCATAATAACCACCAAGGTCCCTCCACGTATTTCCTGCTGCCTTCAACATTAACTGCGGGTTATGAAACCAGCAGTTCTTCATCCGTCCTTTTTCTCGGGGCTGCATTTGGGTTTTGCTTATGCTAATATTTCATACATTGTGACCGGGTTAGATATGTGGCGGCGTGTCTAGATACGAGCCGCTTTTTTTATAGGTCGGGCTTCGTCGGCCACGTTAGTCTTAACTTGTATAAAGAATATCTCTTTGGTTTTGAGACTGTAGTCTTTGCAACTTCAGGATCTTATCTATGCACAATCAGCTCCAAAGAGAAAGGAAAACTTGAAATGCATCATATGACCCCTTTACAGACCACTGCATCTAGTATTTTCAAAATCAAACTAACCAAACACGCTCCAAAATGAGACAAACTCTAAAAACAAATACAATATATAGACTATTAAAAAAATGTTTGTTTAAATAAGCGTCCTGCCACTGTGTACTCGCGTTCACCTTCTAATATCTGATTAAGAGGCAGGTTTGTGGAGGAAGTGCATGAGAGGAGTCTTACTGCTGCAGCGGGCTGTTCTCCTGGATGCAGCGCAGTCTGCAGGAGAGCAGGTGCCGCTGGTACTCGTGCCTCAGGCGGCTGTTCTCGGCGCACAGGTCGGACACATGCTGCTCCAGCTCAAAGATGCGCCTCTTCTGCCGCTCCAGCAGCGTCTGCTGGGTCTCTATGATCTTATTCAGCTCCTTCAGATAGCCCGCTGCCTTCGTCGGATTCTCGGTCCGGCTGTCCATCGTCTTCTCATTCAGCTTTACTAACCTGGGTCAAATATCGCCTCTTTCCTCCAGGTGAAGACGCGCGGTGATGTAGGAGAGGTGCGCAGGTCCCGCGCTCAGCCATGCTTCTGTCAAACACTGACTCTGCGTCTCCTGCGGCGGCTCTGTGCCACTGAAGCTTAAATGCGGCTATAGCTTAAAATCGTTTCCATCACAGTTCTGGAAGGAGTTCGTGGTGCAGTAGAGAATATGCCATACACTAGAATGCACTTATAAATGGTGGCGCAGTAACACCCTGAATACACCGCATGCGACGCGACGCGACGCGACGCAACAACGCAGCTGTCTACACTGCAAACGCGCGACGTCGAATAAACCCGCCGCACGCATAAACAAAGGCTCTGATTGGTCGACTGGTTGTCTGCGTCACGATTCCAGCGCAGTCCAGCTCCGGCGTCTGCAGCGTTCTGTTTGGCGTCGCGTCCAGCAGTGTAGCTGTTTTTGACCTGTATTTAGTCATTGCTGTATAGATACAGTTCAGTGCCTTAACAGCCCAATATATGGCAGTTATAGCATTTTTCGGCATCATTAAGACCCCCATCCCCCCACGTTATAGCGTCTACTGTTTATTTTAAATAGGGTGAATTAAGGTGGATTGGGACACCGTCGTTCGACATATTTTCCGCAACTAGGAGCAAGCGCTGGTCTTGCATAACATTAAAAATTCAGCCCCCTGTTCCCGTAACACTGAGGTATATTTCCGTAATAATGAAGATGTAACACACGATCTGAGAAGGAAAACTGTTATCTTATGATGACAGGATTTTTTGGTAATATTTGGGTGATTGGGACAGCACACTTTTTCATTAATTTAGGGTAGTGTAAGAATATTTGCTGTATTGCACAAGTTAGTTCATACTTTAATATATTTTTATTTGCAATATTTCATTTTCTGTTCATCATTATTAAGAGCCCATGTTTATTTCTGTTCAACTTTATTTCTCACTTCATAAATCCATCCAAAATCCAAAACACATGTAACTGAGGCAAAGAAGGCTTGAAGTCCAAAAGTCATTGAAAACATATAAAAATCAAATATTAGACCAAGTAAAAAAATAAACACACTGCTTCAGTCCCCTATAATAATAATAAAAAAAAACTTAAAAAAAACAACAACAAAAATTTTGGTTAAATAACAGGTTAAAAAAAACCTACACCAACCTTTAAACGAAACATGAATATGGTTTATTTCTGCAACAAAAAAAAAACATTAAAAAAAAAGTTTATCTATAATGCTTCTATTTTCAAAATGCTTCTGTTTCAGAATTTTTATTTTAGCATAAGTCTAGCTAGATCATGACTATTTTTGTGGTTGATTAGGGCTTGCATAAATAAACAGGTTGGAAACCACTGATTTAGGGCATACAGAGCATATACAATGGTTCTCTATTAAAAGGTCAATCATTTTCTTAATTAGCAAAGCCTTTAAGCACTGTCCCAATCAACCAAAACGATGCTGTCCCATCCACCCGGGATGGGACAAAATAAAAACAGCCTAATTCGGAAAATTCTGTATAGTTGTACTGTCCCATTTAACCTTATGTCCCAATCACCCTTAATTCACCATAAATGACACTTATTTTGATATATAATGCAAAGACATTTTTAATTGTGGCAAAAGTGTCTAAATACGTTTGGGGTCATGCATAGAGACCATGACCTTTCTGAATGCTGCTGATGAAAGTGTCTTCCAGGAGTTTATCTTCAGTCCGGCAGCTAGCCCACAGCTTTCGAGAGAGAGCAAGCACAAATCCTGGCAGCGGCAGGTCGCAGCGCATTTGGGGGGGGGTTTTTGGCTGGCATCCCAGCTGCCAAGAGTAGTGGCAGCTGCCACAGTCTTTCGCGCCGTTTCTGCTGTTTGTTCGGTAAAACTACACGCGCTAATACTATATCCATTTGAGGGGACAGAAATGTACTATATAAACCCACACACAACAATACACAAACACCTATATAATTATAATATATATTATACACCATGCACACACACACTTAAGGGGGCAAAAAGTATTAGTTCAGCCACCAATTGTGCAAGTTCTCCACTTAAAAAGATGAGAGAGGCCTGTAATTTTAATCATAGGTATACCTCAACTATGAGAGACAAATGAGAAAAAAAATCCAGAAATCACATTGTGGGATTTTTAAAGAATTAATTGGTAAAAAAACTCGGTAAAATAAGTATTTGGAACCTACACAAAGCAAGATTTCGCTTCTCACATGAACTGTAACTTCTTCTTTAAGAGGGCTCCTCTTCCCCCCCGTCCCCCCCACGTCCTCACTCGTTACCTGTTCATTAAGGGCTTGTTTGACTTCGTTATCAGTATTAAAAGACCATGTCACAACCCACAAACAGTCACACTCCAACACTCCACCATGGCAAGACCTTAAAGGAGCGGGTAAAAGACCCCTAAACAAAATGTAGACATGCACCAGGCTGGGAAAGAATGAATCTGCAATAGGTTACGCAGCCTTGTGTGTGTGAAGAAACAAATGTGGGCCAGCAATTAAGAAAATTGCCCGAAGACACCTAACACCCACCGACCAACTGATCACTCTCCACCCTCAGCTCTCTGGGGCTCACCGCAAGACTCTACCCACGTGGGGTTCAAACATGACTCAAAGGACTGTGAGCACACAAAATCCAGACACCACCCGGGCCGCCCGCGACCTAGGAACTGACTGCAGAGACCCCAGTCTTGCGACCCACAACTAAGTTGTTTACTTACAAAGGTCCATCAGACCACTGCGCCGCCAGGGACTCCAAATCCGCCCCAGTGCCACCCCCGACGCTGTCCCCCTGCTTTAAGCCAGCTGACATGTTCACCAGGCCCGTTGCAGTTTCGCTACGAGCGACCTGGGATGCACTCCAGACAGCGGAGTGGGAGACATGTCTCTCTGGTCCGATTGAAAACCAAAATAGACATTTTTTGGTCCAAACTCAATTGTCGGTTGGAGGAGACAGACGTGAGTTGCATCCAAAGACACCCCTACCTACGGTGGTGACGCTGGTGGTGGAAACATCATGCTTTGGGGGTGTTTTTCTGCAAAGGGACCAGGAGATGATCCGGTAAAACGCAAGAATGAAATGGGGCCATGTATCGGGAGATTTTTAGATTGTGCGTGACACCTCTTCTTCATTCAGCAGGGCTTGATTTAGATGAAACGGGTGGGTCTTTCCGGCCTGACATGATCCCAAAAACACACCCCGCCCCCGGGAACGCAGGACGTCGCGCTTGTAAGAAGCATTCAAGGTTGGAGTGGCTAGCCAAGTTCCAGATTTAACACCATAGCCACATCCCCCATTCTCCGAGCACGGGACCCGTTGAACCAACACCTCGTCGAGTGCCCCCCCCCCGACCCAGAACCCGCCAACCAAACCCCATAATCGCACCCTCCCCTCAGCCCCCGACCGATCTGACTCGACACCCGGACCATGGCCGCCCAAAATCACCCCAGCAACACGTGGGCAACCACAACCCCCTCTGTGCAAAGAATCTCACCAGAAAACACGCTTTGACCTCTCGTACAGTGCCCCAAACCCCCCCCCTTCCCCACCCCACCATTAGGGGTATACCGACAACTCTCAAGTATGTCATGTATGAATTTTATTTGCTATTGCCACAAAGATCTCTGGGGCCTTCACTCACTTTCACTAATTACCGAAACATTAAATTCCCTACTTCCTTAAAATTATTTCCGTTCCACGCTGTGACCTCTCGTCACTTCATACCTAATACCTACCCCCCCCCACCCCCTCCTCTCTCTCACACACACACACCCACCCCCCCCCCACACCCCCCCACACACAATCCCCCACACAACACCCCACCCCTATGCACCCCCTATATATCCATAGCCCCCCCCGCAAACAAACCCCCCCCCCCACCCACCCACCCCCCCCACACACCCCTATTCCTATATACCCAACGTATCACTATTATTATATATATATATATACAAACACACATGCCCCACCACCCCACCACACAAACACCACATACCTACCTATACTCAGGCGGTACGCCGAAGTATTCAGACCCCCTTAAATTTTTCACTATTTGTTATTTTGCAGCCATTTGCTAAATTCATTTAAGTTCATTTTTTTTCCTCATCAATGTACACACAGCACCCCATAATGACTGAAAAACACAGAATTGTTGACATTTTCACGGATTTATTAAAAAAGAAAAACTGAAATATCACATGGTCATAAGTATTCAGACCCTTTTGCTGTGACACTCATATATTTAACACAGGTGCTGTCCATTTCTTCTGATCAAACTTGAGATGGTTCTACACCTTCATTTGAGTCCAGCTGTGTTGTGCTGATTATACTGATTGGACTTGATTAGGAAAGCCATACACCTGTCTATATAAGACCTTACAGATCACAGTGCATGTCAGAGAAAATGAGAATCATGAGGGCAAAGGAACTGCCTGAAGCGCTCAGAGACAGAATTGTGACAAGGCACAGATCTAGCCAAGGTTACAAAAAAAATTCTGCTGCAATTAAGGTTCCTAAGAGCACAGTGGCCTCCATAACCCTTAAATGGAACGCCGTTTGGGCGACCAGCCCCATTCATAGAGCAGGGTTCCGTCCGGCCAAACTGAGCTATCGGGGGCGAAGAGCCTTGGTGAGAGCGGTAAAGAAGAACCCAAAAATCACTGTTGCTGAGCTCCAGAGACGCAGTCGGGAGATGGAAGAAAGTTGTAGAAAGTCAACCATCAACGCAGCCCTCCACCAGTCGGGGCTTTATGGCAGAGTGGCCCGACGGAAGCCTCTCTCAGTGCAAGACACATGAAAGCCTGCATGTAGTTTGTTAAAAAACACCTGAAGGACTCCTAGATGGTGAGAAATAAGATTATCTGGTTTGATGAGACCAAGATAGAACTTTTTTTGGCCTTAATTCTAAGTGGTATGGGTGGAGAAAACCAGGCACTGCTCATCACCCTTCCAATACAGTCCCAACAGTGAAGCCCCCACTGGTGGGTTTCGGCCCCCCCCAGCATCATCGCCACTGTGGCGGGTGTTTTTCAGCTGCAGGGACAGGATGACTGTTTGCAATCGAGGGAAAGATGAATGCGGGTAAGTACAGGGATATCCTGGACGAAAAACTTCTCCGGAGTGCTCAGGACCTCAGACTGGGCCAAAAGTTTACCTTCCAACAAGACAATGACCCTAAGCACAACAGCTATTAAATAACGAAGGAGGGGCTTCACATCAACTCTGTGACTGTTCTTGAATGGCGCAGCCAGAGCCCTGACTTAAACCCAAATTGAGCATCTCTGGAGAGACCTAAAAAATGGCTGTCCACCAACGTTTACCATCCAACCTGACAGAACTAAAGAGGATCTGCAAGGAGGAATGGCAGATGATCCCCAAATCCAGGTGTGAAACACTTGTGGCATCTTTCCCAAAAAGACTCATGGCTACTGTATTAGATCAAAAGGGTGCGTCTACTAAATACTGGAAAGGGTTTGATAATTAGGACCATGGATATTTCAGTTTTTATTTTTTAACTAAATGCAAAAATTCAACATTCCTGTGGTTTTGCGGTCTATATGCGGGTGCTACCCCGGGGGGGGGTAGGAAGAGGAAAAAAATGAACGGAAGGAGTGGAGAAATGGAGCAGAGAACAAAAGAGGGAAAAGTGAAGGGGGCGGATAGTCGGGAACACTGGACGAGAGAGGACAAAAAGAGATACGATATATATATATATTACGAGAGCGAGAGAAAAAACACAAAAAGACCCACACCCCCCCCCCATAAACCCACCCCCCCCCCCCCCCCCCCCCCCCTTCCCTTCCCCCGCAACCCCCCCCCCCCCCCCCCCCCCCCCACCCAACCCCCCCCCCACCACGTCTCCACATCCACCTCCCAATCTTACCACACACCCACCGTCCCTTCTTTTTTCCTCCCCCCCCCCCCCCCCCCACCACTTTTTCTTGCCGTTTTGTTTCTTTTTTTCCCCCCCTTCCTCATTCTGTTCACCCCCACCCTCCCACACCCCACCACCCCCCCCCTTATATTTCCCCTTTCTCCCCTCCTACCCCCCCTCCGTACTCTTTCATTCTCACTCATCCCAATGCCCCACCCGCCCCCTGTTGCTTTTTTTTTTTTTTACCCTTTTTTTTCCATCTTTCTTCCTTCTCGCCAACACCCATTCCTTTGTTTCTATTCTCATATTATTTTGTCTTGTTTTTCTCACTCTCTTTCTCCTTTGGATTCGTCCTTCCCTTTTTTCCCGGCCTCCGTTTTTTTTCTCTTTTTTTTTTTCCTTTTTTTTTTTCTCTTTTTCAATGTTGTCATTCCGAAACTCTTTTTTGCCGCGCTGTTTTTGCATGTAATTCTTCATAACCCTTTTTATTCACCCCCCTCCACCCCCCTTCTTCACTCATTGCCAACCACACCACACACTTCCCCACCCGCCACCCCCCCCTCCCCACACACCAACCCACAAACAAAACCAACCCACAACCCCCCCCCCCCACCCCCCACCCCACCACCCCCACCCATTAATTCACCCCCCCCAACCCCATCCCCCACCACCCAACCCTACCCCCACCCCCCCCCCACCCCACCCACCCAACGTCTCCCATCAATAGGTGTTCCTACAATCACTTTTTCTTTTTCTCCCCCGTACCCCCGCACCACACACTTCTCCCCCTCTTCTCACTCCACCCACACCCCGTCTGAATTAATCCTCCAACTCACAAGTCCTGTATATGTTTCCCTCGCCTCATTTTTTTTGTTTTTTTTAATTACTTTTCTCATTTTTTTTTTTTTGCTTTTTCTTGTTCGCTACCCCTTTCTTCTTTTTGTCGCTAGATTTTTCCCCCCACCCCCCTAACCAACACACCCGCCCCCACCCACCACAACAAACACCCCCACAACCACCCACCACAAACAACCACCCACCCCCCACCACCCCCCACCACCCCCACCCCCACAACACCCCACCAAAACACCCAACACATCCACACCCCCCCCCCCCCCAACCTCCCCCCCCCCCCCCCCCTCCCCCCCTCCTTTTTTTTTTTTCCTTTTTGTCTTAGCTTGTTCTACTTTTCCCTCGCCCCCCCCCTTCTTTGCTTTTACCTGTTCCCTCTATTTTTTTGGTCTTTTTCTCTCTTTTTATGGTGTTTTGCTTTTCTTTACTTTTTTTTTTTTTTTTGTTTTTTGTTTCAAAAAAAACCCACCCAATATTTCTTTTGTTGGTTGTTGGTTTTTCTGCTTCTTTTTCCACGCAACCTCTCCCCCCCTTTGTTTTTCTTTTCTCCAGTATCCGACTATTTTTGGTCTATTATATTTTTTTTAACTCTTTCTCCCCATTCTTGTTCATTTTTTCTACACTCCCCCCCCTTTTTTTTTTTTCTCCACTGTTCCGAGCTCACACTGCACCCACACTCCTTTTTTTTCATCCCTTCACCCCCTCCCTCCCCCCCCACACCCCTCCCCCAACCCTCTTTTCCGCCCCCCCCCCCCACCCACCCCCCACCCCCCCTCCCCCCCCCCCCCCCCCCCACACGTCTCTTCCCTCTGACACAACCCCCCCCACCCCCTTTTTCTCTCTTCTTTTTTTTGTTGTTCTGCGCGTTTTCTTTTTTGCTGCCCCACCTCTTTTTTTTTTCCCCTTCCCTTTCTTTTCGGTTCTTTTCGCCGTCGTTCATCCCCCTTGTTCTCCAAATTGCCTTCTTTTTCTCCCCCCCCTCCCCCCCCTTTATTTGTTGCGGCTGCGTTTTGTTTCGGGCCTTTTTTCTTTTATCTTGTAGTTCTTCGTTGCTTGGTGTGTTGGTGTTCTGGGTTTATTTTTTTTGTTGTTGTGTTGGTGTTGTTTCGTACCTAGCCCTCCCACAACACCACAGTTGTTTTTTGATAGCTCCAGCCGCGTTACAGGTTCGAACACACCCCCTTTGGGCGCTTTTTGTTCTTTGGCGGTGTTGGGGTTGTCGTGGGGTTTTTTCACAGTTATTTCTTATCTATACCCTACAGACACTAGCCCCCCCTCTTATACTCTCTCACCTTTTGTTTCCCCACCCTGACACCCCAACCACCCAACCTTAGATATGTGAGATCTGTGACCCTCTTGTTTTTTTTTTGTGCCTTTTTGTTTTTTTTTGTTCGTTTGTGTTTTGTTGGTTTTCTCTGGCTCTTCTATGTGCACTATTGATTTGACTATCGCCCCTTTTTTTTTGTTTTCCCTTTTTTTGTTGGTGTTTTTGCTTTGTTTCTTTGCTTTTTTTTACCCTTCGCCTCTTTTTTGTTTCCCCCTTTTGTTTTTTTTGTTTTCTTTGGTTTGTTCTTGGTCCTCTTTTTTTTTCTTTCTTTTTCCAACACAACCCACAAACACCACCAATAAACACAACATCACATTCTCTCCTAAACCACCTCAGAACCGACGTCAAAGTTTAATCTAACAACACACACCTCCACCGACCCCCACCAACCGACCCCCAACGCCCCCTCCACTATGACACGTTACACATTCAACACCACAACCAAACAACACACTCCCCAACAAAACAACACAACCAAAAACATCGTCCCACCAAACACACACCTAACCCAACCACTTATCACCGACACAAGACAAACTTACCTATTGTTCTTTACTGACTAAACCTCCTCGCACAACGTCTTCTTTTTTTGGTGACTCTTAACTATATTATACTCATCATATCCTGCGCCTTTTTGTCTTACTTTCCGAACCCCAAACCACACCCCAGTCTAAGCAGGCTCCACACACCCCACCAAAATACCAACACTCCCCACCCACAACCACACAGTATCTACACAACCTTTCTTGCTTTTGTGTTTTTTACACTTATTTTGTACCCTGTCCCCCCCGGTATCCGCCCCCCCCCCCCCCCTCCCACCCACACCCCCCCCCAGTTCCCCTTGCTCCCCCCCCTACCGCCCCCCCCTCTCCACCCCCCTTTTTTTTTTTCTGTTTCTTTTGTTTTTTGCTTTTTTGTTTTTTCTTTTACTTCTCCCTGCTCTACTTTTTTTCCTTTTTCCCGTTTGGTTCTAGTGTTTTTTGTTTTATGTTTTTTTTGTTGTGTGTGGGTTTTTCCGCTCCTTCGTGGTTGCCTGGACCTTTTTTTTTTTTTTGTTGTTTTTGGTGTTCGCTTTTTTTTTTTTTTTTTTTTTTTTTTTTGTTGTTTTTTGTTCCTGTTGCCCCGGCCCCCCCCCCCCCCTCTTCCCCCCCCCCCCCCCCCCCCCCCCCCCCCCCCCCCCCCGCCCCCCCCCCCCCCCCCCCCCCCCCCCCCCCCCTCTTCCCCCCCCCCCCCCCCCCCCCCCCCCCCCCCCCCCCCCCCCCCCCCCCCCCCCCCCCCCCCCCCCCCCCCCCCCCCCCCCCCCCCTCCCCCCCCCCCCCGCCCCCCCCCCCCCCCCCCCCCCCCCCCCCCCCCCCCCCCCCCCCCCCCCCCCCCCCCCCCCCCCCCCCCCCCCCCCCCCCCCCCCCCCCCCCCCCCCCCCCCCCCCCCCCCCCCCCCCCCCCCCCCCCCCCCCCCCCCCCCCCCCCCCCCCCCCCCCCCCCCCTCCCCCCCCCCCCCCCCCCCCCCCCCCCCCCCCCCCCCCCCCCCGCCCCCCCCCCCCCCCCCCCCCCCCCCCTCCCCCCCCCCCCCCCCCCCCCCCGCCCCCCCCCCCCCCCCCTCCCCCCCCCCCCCCCCCCCCCGCCCCCCCCCCCCCCCCCCCCCCCCCCCCCCCCCCCCCCCCCCCCCCCCCCCCCCCCCCCCCCCCCCCCCCCCCCCCTCCCCCCCCCCCCCCCCCCCTCCCCCCCCCCCCCCCCCCCACCCCCCCCCCCCCCCCCCCCCCCCCCCCCCCCCCCCCCCCCCCCTACCCCACATATTGATACAGTATAGAGAGATAGCTATTTAACACATGCACACACACCACACCACAAACATAGATAGATAATAGGACACACACACATACAAACACACAGATAGATAGGTACACACATACACCACAACCACACCCACACACACACATAGATATATATATATATACACACACAATACTCATACACACACACACACACACATATATATAATATATATATATATATATTAGATACACACTACACACACACATATATAGTTATATATACAAAACATGCACAACACACATATATTATACTACAGATATACACAGCACACACACATATATTATATATATATCTATACACACATGCACACACACACATATATTATTATATACACAAAGGCAAACACCTATATAAGAATATATATACACACAGCACACACACACACATATAGATATATAGATAAACACACACACACACACACTATAGAGTTATATATACAACACATGCACACACACAAAAAGAGTAGTATATATATACACACACACACACACACATTCTCATATATATATATATATTCCACCACATGCACACACACATATATATATATATATATACACACATGATACCACACACAAATATATAATATATACACACACCACAAACCACACATATTTATATATACACACATGCACACACCCAAATATATAGATTATATATATCACACAGGCACACAAATCACAACATATATATATATATATAGATATATACACACATGCACACCACACAATATAAATATATATATATTATATACCCAAAGTATATATATATATATATATATATATATATTATATATATATATATATATATATAGATATAATATATATGACACAGTGCCTTGCTTGCATTGCGTCACTGTTTGACAATAACCACTAAATTATTGGTATTGTACTACAAACACTTTTTTTTTTTGGCAGAATAGTTCTGTACTGTAATAATGCCTATGTCAAGTAGCACTGAATGTTTGTAGACTTAGTTATTACTGGAGATGATTTAAAAAGCCACAACTAAACCATTTACAGTATATTATATATAGAATATATATTCTAAGATAGATAAATATATATATTATATATATACTATATATATTTATAACCATATATAATGTGTGTGTGTGGTGTGTGTGTCGTGTGTCGTACAACCTTACTGTTGTAAATCCCTGCATTACAATAAACAATTAATTTAAAAGGCTAAATACAATTTATTTTGTATTTTTACACTGTAATTTCTGTTTATCAAAACCAATAATCTCATAAAGTGAGTGTTTTACGTATTTTCATATTTATCCCCAAATAATAACTTAAGACGGTAAATAAAATCCATGTATGTCTTATTTGTAAACTGATGTTCAGCTGTTCTTTTTAGCTTTACCAGCGGGTATCGCTGTTGGACAGTTATTCTGTAAAAACTAGTGACTTTTACTCTTTTTAATATCACATTTTGTAATACTTGCGTTGTTTTATTTTTGTAACATCGATAAATTTCTCATCCAGTTTTTTTTCCTAAAGAGACTCTGCCTCCCTTGCCTTGACTGATGGCAGAAGCCGCACAACACAAACATCAGACATTCATTCATCTTAAATTATGATCCTTGCGGAAGTTGCGGCTTTGAGGTTATGTAAATTTTGGCAGGTTATTTTACATTCATTATTCAAATTAATAAAAGTGATGAATGGAAATTGGGCAGTTCAATTAAGTATAGAATTTTTGCAATAATATATATGTATATATATATTATACATACATAGCACCAAATCACAAACTGGCTTATCTCTATGTATGTAAGGGCACTTTACAACATTAACTGCAGAGACCCAACACTCCCTCATTAGCAAGCACTTGATGACAGCAGCAAGAAAAAGTTTCCATCTCTCTAGAGGGCTGGGTGAAAAAAACATGGCACATAGCATTGTATTGATGATGTTCTCTGTCTGCATGGTATAAAACTATTTTTCCATGTTTCTTCTTTGCATATTACCCTAGACAGAAGACATAATACAGCGACTGTCATGAATCATATCTGTGCCTGCAACTGCAGCTGAGAAGCAGATGTTTCTAACAGAAGTGATTTAGCCTGAGGTGAGCTATAGAGATGTGTACTACATTAACAATTAGAATAGGGGTTTCAGTTAAGCTACGGGTGTCAATATAATTTGAGGAGCAACAATCAGAGATTATATACCAAGAACAATAAAATGGAAGCATGATTTCACACTTCTTTAATTGTTGGCTTCCAAACTGCAGTACTTCAGTATAAGTAGCAACTTCATTGAAAAGATTCAACTGAAACCTTAAATGTGGTTAAAGTTGTCTGTTTGTCACATTCAAATTAATACTGTACATTTCTTAGGTTCTGATTTATTGGTTGCAAAACAAGATCAATATGTGCCGATATATGGCCGAATCTGTGCTTCTGAAGTGCACATCTTTCGAAGGAAAGAAAAGGTAGAGGATATTTTTTCATTGTGGGTGTTCATACTTACTCTTTGTATAACATCTCTAAATACATAATTCCAGGCATGACATTAGGGGATTTCCATGTCAAGCTGATACCACTGTAATTAGGTACAGATTTTCTTCTTTTCCCCCAGTGTTGCAGAGATCAGAACAGGTGAGGACACAGAAAGCACCGAAGAGGTAAGACATTTTTAACAACAGCCTCCCACCCCCCCCAAAAATGAACCTCACTTGATTTATTCAGTGGCAACACCTAAATGGGGGAAGCCTATAACCCATTCATTCAAACATCAAAAATTAATCTTAAATAATGATCCTTGAGACTTTGCTTTGTATGTTTTTGCTGATTATTCTACATGCATTTTACATAATTTTCATGTCATCAAAAATAATAAAAATGGAGAATAATATAAACATGGTACATGAATGAAATAACATTTTTGTAATATAAAATATCTGGCAAATATCTGTGGGATTCCTGATAAATGATACATAACAGTTAAATGAATTAATTCTGAAGGAACTGGATTTGATTCAGATTCATTAAGGTCTTAAATGACACAAGAACTGATAGACAGCATTCATTATAACAAAAGATCATATATTTCTTTAAAATGTTGTAACAGCTTTATGTACTCTTCACGTTTGAAGCATTAACATCTGTACACATGAAATAATTTGACCATATGTGTCATTTACTGCAGGAAATCCTTCTTCTGAGAGACGCCGGGACTGCAGCGGACTGGTGTAGCAAGAGAAACTGGGATGGAAAAATACAATTTCCCATTGTCCTTTCAATGGAAAAGGAGCAACAAATTGCATCCCAATGCAAATAGCAGAGCTGGATGGGTGAATATGACGGAAGTTCTCCAGCCAAACGGTTCACTTTTGTATTTGGGAAACAAAAAGATTATGAGGTGCTCTGCACAGAAATGGTTGATACAGCAAAGTACAAAATCTTCGCCAGATCTGAGGAAGAATAAGTCATCCTTCAGGATCATAAATAAAAAAATCAATCAATGATAAAAATACATAAAAAAATCTATAAAAACTTAAGTGTCTCAATTAAAATGGTCTCAGATTATATTATATATATATATTATATATTATATATATATATATTATATATATATATATATATGGTCACACTTTAGTTTTGGGTCAAATTCTCACTATTGACTTTTGCCTAAATAAACTATTAATTACTGTTCATGTACAGGTAAGATGTAGAATACGGTCGCGCATAATAATGCACTAGTATGTGCTTTATGAGTACTAATAAACGGCTAATATAGTATAGCCAAGAAAATAGTTAATAAACTAAGTGTTACATTAAATAATTAAATGGTTTTGTACACAGCTGTATGGTTGTGGTGCCCTGGACTGGCCACTTGAGGGCGTGTGTTAAACTCCATTTCCCATAGTCCCTTGCCTGTCAGTCTGTTCTGATCATGATCACCTGTAGTAATTTACTCATCGTCCATCACATCATATACCAGCTTCACTCTGTCTGTCTTTGCTGCAGTATTATTTCATATTGATGTTTGTGCTTGATGTTAAGGTTACATCGTGTTATCTGCTCCCTGTGTTTTGGATTACCTTTTGCCACGTTTCTGTTCTGTTCGGTTTATTTGATACTTAAAACTGGCTGGATCTATCCTTGTTTTCTCCTGGCATCCCGTGACATGTTTGTGCATATATACAGTATTGGCTAGCGGCAGCAGCAGTTTTAACATTAAGTGACATGACAGCTGGCACTCCTTATGTGTGTGACAAAGGCTCAGAAGTGGTTACATTTACAGATTAAAGTCAAAGCTTATGACAGATTCACAATTCCGGGTTTTATTCAGTGCAGCAGTTCGGAGTCACATTATGGCTCTTGCTTACAAAAGGCAGCTACTAGAAAAGTCTTCACTGTGTTTCACTTAAACAGGCTCACAAGGCGGAGGCATTTTTCGGTCAATAATGGTCACATATCCTTAAATCAACACTCGCAGTTACAGATGTATCAGGGACTGATGCTTCATCTTCACAGAGCAGCAGTCAGTCCTTTCAGAAGCCCTTCGAATCTAAAGCAACTGAACTGAATTAAGCTCTTAAACAGATTTAACATTCACATCAATAACTGAAAGAAGCTGCACTCAACTCAAAAGAGTTCAACATATTCAAATCAACTAATATTGTTCATAAAACATAAAATGACTGGCCGTTAGTTTCTGCACAGTAAACATGTAAGAGCACTTTGGACAGAATCAGTGGTTGCACTTTTCACAAATCAACATGCTACACAATCGAGCCGCAGTCTCACGTTACATTTCAAAAGTTGTCCTGAGCTTCAGAAAAAGAAAAGTTTAGCACTGCATATCACTAAAAATTAAGCTGTCTCAAGCTATGAAAACTATTGGGGGAAAAACACTACTGAAAATAATGATAATAAATGAGAACACACGTCAAACGTTTAAATAATCAAACAAAAAGCAGACGAAACAATATGTAGCCCTGTCATATTCAATCAGATATGCAGCATTTCAGCACACAAATGAAAAAGCTATCGTTTCAGGCATGTAAGCAATACTCTCAGCACGCTTATTACACTCCTGCATTCAGTGCTCAGGCACGTTCTTCAGTCTTCAGGCGGAGACGCTTTATCTGGAGTTGTAGTCTGGTGAATACAAGTGCAATCTTGGGCTTGCCTTCGTGTCTGAAGACATGCTGTTGTTGTCAGTCAGCTTCGCTACACCTGCAGAAACAGCAGCTTCTACAAATGAGTGCTCAACTCAACGTGAGCATGTGGAGACGCGAGCATGTGGAGAGTCATTTCTCTGTGTGTAGCACCTACCACTCTGCACACACTTCTAAGCATTCTTCCCCAAAGTCCCGGATTAATTCAGACTGATGTTAGTTTATTATGCAAACAATAATATATTATTTCTTTAACTGAAATAATGAACATTCATTAGCGTCCTTAATAAAAGTTCATGTTCAGTTCAGCTGTTTGAATTATTCAAGTTATGTTTGGTTACAGTGGGGCAAATCCGTCTTTGCTTCCCCCTGCGCTTGTTTTCCGTTTTCCCATTACAACAGCATGGAGAGATCGTCCTTTTCATGTCGGTCTCGTGCGGCGCATCACCACAACAACCATCCAGAAACTAACTTGTTGATTTTTCTAATTCATTTCCCTTGCTTGCCTGCCTCGTATTTGATACCATCGAACACTAGCCCTTAGCTTGGTACCGACACTTTGTTCCAGTACAGAGGTCCAGCCGTTTGTCGTCTGCCTAGTGGTCTGGCACTGCAAACGGAGAGAGATAGCGGTACTGGTCGAGGAGACAGGGTTGCGTTGGGGCGAACCTCGCGGACCGCCCGAGACATGAGGGACAAAAGGGAGGTCTACGACTGAGAGAGAGACTGAAGAGATAGGCGGTGGAAGAAGTAGCGAGGCCTGACCGGCGGAGCAGAGTGACACGGGAGGATAACAGCCGTTTCAGCAAGACACACAGACGAAGCCAGGGTTGGTGGTTCATTGGGAAATTTTGTCGCCCTAAGCACCCCCTTGGGTGGGGTCATTGTCATGCTGGAAGAACCAGCCACGACCCATCTTCAATGCTCTTACTGAGGGAAGAAGGTTGTTGCCCAAAATCTCGCAATACACATCCTCCCCTCAATACGGTGCAGTCATCCTGTCCCCTTTGCAGAAAAGCACCACCAAAGCATGATGTTTCCACCCCCATGCTTCCGGTGGGAGGTGTTCTTGGGATTATACTCCTCTTATTCTTCTCAAACACGTCGAGTGGAGTCTATACCAAAAACTTCTTATTTTTGGTCTTACTCTGGACCAAGGACCTTCCTCCCATGCCTCCTCTGATCAATCCAGCTTGTCTTTGGCAAACTTCAGAAGGGCTGGACATGTGCTGGCTGAGCAGGGGGGACCGTCGCCACGCTGCGGTTTTAATCCATGACGGTTAGTGTGTTATAAGGTAAACCGTGGAGACTGTGGTCCCAGTCTCTTCAGGTCATTGCAGGTCCTCCCGTGTAGTTTCAGGCTGATCCCTAACCTTTCTCAGGATCATTGATACGCACGAGGCGGAGATCTTGCATGGAGCCCAGTCCGAGGGAGATTGACAGTCATCTTGAATTTCTTCCATTTTCGAATAATTGCGCCAACAATTGTTGCCTTCTCACCAAGCTGTTTGCCTATTGTCCTGTAGCCCATCCCAGCCTTGTGCAGGTCTACAATTTTGTCCCTGGTGTCCTTAGACAGCTCTTTGGTCTTGCCCATAGTGGAGAGGTTGGAGTCTGATTGATTGAGTGTGTGGACCGCTGTCTTTTATACAGGTAACAAGTTCAAACAGGTGCAATTAATACAGGTAATGAGTGGAGGATAGGAGGGCTTCTTAAAGACAAACTAACAGGTCTGTGAGAGCTAGAATTCTTGCTGGTTGGTAGGTGATCAAATACTTATTTCATGCAATAAAATGGAAATTAATTATTAAAAAATCATACAAAGTTATTTTATGGATTTTTTTTTTGATTCGGTCTCTCACATTTGAGGTGTACCTACGATGAAAATTACAGATCTCTCCATTCTTTGTAAGTGGGAAAACTTGAAAAATCAGCAGTGTATCAAATACTTATTTGCCCCACTGTATGTTCTTGCATGAATGTTTTCCAGATGCATGCACCTGCAGGAGGCGGAGTCTTCTAGATGAACGCAGGATGATTGACAGGATCTCTCGGGGAAAACAGTGCATGGCACACTACACAAACACATACGATGATATTAATATCGAGGAACAATCACTGTCCGGAAACCCATTATGCATGATACTGAAACGTGTTGGGCAGGATGTGGAAGCATTTACCGATGATGACAACAGCAGTGGCAGCCAAAAGAGCGAATAAAGTGAAGAACATCACTTGATAGGAGTCGATGAACTGCTGAAGAATATTGGGCCCGTCCGCTCCATCTACTATATGTGCTACGAGAACAGTGAAGCAGCATGGGTCAGTATTTAAGAAAAATAAATCAATAAAAACATTAAAGGGGTTATGACATGGATTTTTTTTGATTAATGTTCCTTGAGCTTGACTTATAATGATAATAAAGTTTTTTGCACCAAAAAATATATATTCGCAAAAATCATCTTTTTAAACCCTCATTCTGGCCCAGTGACTGAAACGATCTGTCCTTCCTTAAGGCTTGTCAGTAATCGGCCACTGTTATGATTGGCCAACATCACTGTATTGGAAAAAGTATCAATGCCCACCACTACTTCATGTGAATAAGTGTTTTGAAAACAATATCCATATAAAACTGTCATTTGCGGACAAAGTATTATGAAACTGTTTACTTGTGGTTTGTAATGCAACTGCTGTCAGATCCAATACAGTTGGCTCTCCTCTATATTTCAAGTTCAGTTCCTTCACAAACTGTACATTATGCCTCATTTAAAAAACAATCTGCAGTGAAATGCTCCAAAGAACATATGTGGTCATAAATTGAGATGTATACATCAATGTAAAGCTTATTTATTCAGCTTTCGGATGATGTATGGCTTGTTAGGATAGGACAATATTTGGCTGAGATACAACTATTTGAAAATCTGGAATCTGAGGGTGCAAAACAAATCTAAATAGTGAGAAAATCATCTTTTAAAGGTGTCCAAATGAAGTCCTTAGCAATGCATATTACTAATCAAAAATTTAGTTTTGATATATTTACAGTAGGAAAATTACAAAATATCTTCATGGCACATGATGTTTACTTAATATCCTAATGATTTTTGGCATAAAAGAAAAATCTAATTTTGACCCATACAATGTATTTTTGGCTATTGCTACAAATATACCCCAGCAACTTAAGACTGCTTTTGTGCTCCAGGGTCACATATAATCTTCCATCATGATCAGGACGCCGTTAAAAATAAACCATCCACTTGTCCTGGGGGCTTGGGGGGGGGGGGGGGGGGAAGCTGAGATACTTCTGAAGGATACTTTTACCCATCAACATGCCTCTCACAATGCTGTCAGAGAGACGCTGAGGAACAAACCTTGCACAGAAGAGCTGCTGGCTGCTAGATGCATGACAGACACCGGGATGTGCAGCACCTGAGCACTGGACGCGCAGCTCACAGACACGGACGCCGTCAGCGCTCCCTGCGGCCTCTCCACACTGACCGCATACCTGATGAAGCTGGGAAAGCTGAGAGAAACCTCCTGCTCCTCGATCACAACCACAGGAGAACTGCTCTTCACCTGAACACCAGAAAGAGCCAGTCACACGCACATCTGCTGAGCACAATAACACAAGGCCGTATGTCTGCTTCTGACATTGGTGGAGACATAAGAGCATGTCCTCTAGCTACCATAAGCTATGCATGAAGAGTTTAATGTTAGTAGGCTATGCTTTACAGATAATCATTACACAATTCTGATTTTGTGAACCAACAACATTCCAGCAGCATCAGAGTGCTAGGTGTCTTAATCACACATAACTTTATTTTAATATTGATCGAATTGGACCCAGGATGATTCTGAAAGAAAACCCGTCACATTGTTACATTTAGTCATTTAGCAGACGCTTTTATCCAAAGTGACTTACAAATGAGGACAATAGAAGCAATCAAGATCAACAAAAGAGCAATGCATGTAAACATGCCAATATTAATCATTAAGTGCCATGTAATACAACGATCAGTTACCATGTTCCATATTCCTCTATTCTCATTTCAACTTCAAAACTCTTGGTCAACAATCCACAATAATTGCTCAAAGTTGACAGAAGTCTCATTATTAAATTTTTTTATAAATAAATGTTTAATACTGGTTAAAGTTAAAATTAGTATACATTGAGTGAAAAACTAGTATTATCACATTATAGGGGTACCCAATATGTTAATGTACATAATGACTTCAGCTGTCTTTCTGTCTGTATGCTTTATATATAGAGAGCTAATAATAGCCATAGATCGCGCTTTCTCTTGTTTGCTCTGCTTTGTTAAACACCTTACTTCAAACCCATCGACGCAACTTTGTTCATTCCTGAAGTGAACTTTTATTTGAATTGTTTTGGACTGCTGTCTTGCACTGGGTGCAATACCTGAGAGTTGTTCTAAACGCGGCGCTGCGCTTCTCGTCCATGTATTAAATGCACGTCCTTGAAAGCGCGCCGTTTTCCAACGTATTTACTTTCACTTTTTAGGTAATATCAATGGTATGACATATTTCAGATGCAAAGTTAGCAATGCATATTACTTATCAAAAATTAAGTTTTGATATATTTTACTGTAGGAAATGTACAAACTATCTTCATGGAACATGATCTTTACTTAATGTCCTAATGATTTTTGGCATAAAAGAAAAATTTATAATTTTGACCCATACAATGTATTTTTGGCTATTGCTACAAATATCCCCCAGCGACTTAAGAGCTTTGGATCCAGGGCACAGTACATATATTTAATATTTTTATCAAAATTATTGCTAGGGACAATTTGGTAGTCGCTGAAAATTGGTAGGGACATGTCCTAATTCTACGACCCAACAAAAACATTTGAGTTTTCAGACAGAGAGAGACGAGGCTGCAAAGGTTACTTCTAGCTGTTGGAGAGCGCCTGGCGTGCCGTAGATGGTCAGCTCAGCAGACGGGTACTGATTGCTCAGGATGATGTCCGTCTGATCGGCGTAGATCCCTGGACTGACAGGCAGCCGGACGCTGAGCTGCTCTCCGCTGAAGAGAGATCCCTGCACGCCGGCCCTCACCTCCACCTCCGTCATAGACAGACTCAACACCTTCACCTGCTGCTCGCTCATGGGCTTGAAGCTCAGCGCGCAGCTGTAGAAGCCTGACACACAGAGGAGATACAGATCGCAGGGTTAAACCGCTCACTGTGAAGTCAGGCTGAAGCCCAAGGTTCCTGTGAGAGACCTGTGCCGGCGTCGAAGGCCGTGTGAGTGTGGTAGACGTCATGAGGAGAGAAATCCACGGCGCTGCTGGTGAAGCGCAGCTGACAGCTGACGGAGGACTCTGGGTGGAGCAGAACCATGCTGTCGGACTGAGACGACGAGCAGCTTCCTGTGGACAGAGAACACACGAGTGCTATGATGCGGTTCACAAAAGCACTACGATTCAAAGAAATGGAACGCAGCACCTGTTTATAAGAACATTGCATTGTAAGCTTTTGTCAAATGAACACAAGCAAATGTAGTCATAATAAACAACCTGAAGACTTCAGATGCAAAAGCCTCTAAGTCCGTCTGAGATTTTTCTTTTAAATGCACATTTTTATCAGGCTCCTATGTTTGGGTTCAGTAATTTCACTTTAATTGCAATGCAAAGGTTGTTAGTTAGTAATTCAACGTCTTATTTTCAAAAATGTCAAATGTTGATAAAAATCAGGGTTTCTGCAGGATAATTAAGCTCAAATTTATCAAATGAATACCACATGAGCAGGGTAGGGCAATGTCTATAGTAACATATTAAACTGTAAAATGCATGATTTACAGTCCAGATAAAGGTTTTCACAAAGACAAAATGTTTTATAAAATGATACGCTTCACATTTCAGCCTTTCAACCATTTGTAAGTCAAATTATTATATTTAAACAATTATTATCAACAAATTATTATATTAATTAAATAACAAATATATTTTACTGTCTTAATTGTTTAGATTTTTGTAATGCATTGTCTTCTTATCGATCCACTAGTTCACATTTACAGCTCTGCGTGTTTGCAGGGTAAAAACATGGTTGATTTTCACATTGGTCTGAACAAAAACCACAAGCTTATTGAAAATGCATTCACTAACTCATTCGGAACAGTAGAAATATAACTTTGCACGACAACACAGGACTCTCATGTTTATCGCTTTGAAGTTTAATCGTCACATAAGCCGTTTCGCAATTCTGGTCTTTCTGTCCCCAAATTTAAGACCTTTTCAAATCAAAACGTCAAAATTGTACTTTCTTGTACAATATAAGATTTTATATGGCCTTAAATTTGATACAACTAAATGCAAGACTTCTCAGACGGACTTAGAACCTTTTGCATGCGTGATTCTTAGGAATCAAACCCATGACGTTTCAGTTGCTAGCGGGGCCCTTTCAAATTGACCAAATTCTGAGTTGAATTTTTTCTGGATTTCAATGTAATGGTTAAAAACACTGAACAGTTCTGTTACATGTCAAGCACGATTGAGTCTCTCTCTAATGCAATGCGTGGAGTGTTTTGTACCGATGAGGTTGCTTCCCGTGTCCCTGGTTGACATCAGGACTTTAGGGTCTCTGTCCTTCTTCACTGCAGGAATCACGACAGACGTCCTAGACGCACCTTCAATACGAACCTAAACAAAGCACAGCATTACAGTACGATCACAGTACTGTTTATCTGCAGTTTAACAGGCATCACACTCGCGGACCAAATAATTTTCATGATTTTTCCATCTGAATATCTGATTCAGAATATCTCCGAGCTGAAGTCCACGTGATTAACCTCACCTCTCTGTAGGTGCGGAGTTGACCGGGAATCTCGTAGTAGACAGTGACTGTGCCCTTGTCTCTGGCTACTGCTGCTCCAGTCCTGGGATCGATCTCCAGCAGAGCGCTGGACGATGAGCTCCACACACCTGATGCACCTGCACATGAACAATGACAGTAAATGCTTACTTTGGGCTGTCAATATCTGTATGTGTGCGTGTTTCCTCTTACCCTCCTGATTAACAAACTGTGCAGAAAAGCACACAACGTCTCCCACGACGAGCCGCTGGGCTCCAGCCGGATGAATGGCATGCTGGACCGGCAGAGCGAGGAAATCAGCGAGTCCGGCCTGCTCCGAGTCCCAGACCCCCAGCAGAGTCAGACCCACATTCACCGTCCGCACCGTCAGCGTGCCGTTACTCGAACCCTTACCGACCTGCACCAAATCATCCCTGCACACATAACACCGACGGTGGGGTGCTTAACATCATTCAAACACATTGCTCAAAGAAAAAAGAACCATGTGCACTGATTTTTCCCAATATAATTATTATAACATATTTTCATTATCTGCAATTACCACCTTTAACATATGTGACCCTGGAGCACAAAAGCAGTGTTAAGTCGCTGGGGTATATTTGTAGCAATAGCCAAAAATACATTGTATGGGTCAAAATTATAAATTTTTCTTTTATGCCAAAAATCATTAGGATATTAAGTAAAGATCATGTTCCATTAAATTTTTTTGTAAATTTCCTACCGTAAATATATTCAAACTTAATGTTTGATTAGTAATATGAATTGCTAAGAACATAATTTGGACAACTTTAAAGGTGATTTTCTCAATATTTAGATTTTGTCGCACCCTCAGATTCCAGATTTTCAAATAGTTGCATCTCAGCCAAATATCAAATAATGTCCGAGCCTAACAAACCATACATCAATGGAAAGCTTATTTATTCAGCTTTCAGAAGATGTATAACTCTCAATTTTGAAAAATTGACCCTTATGACTGGTTTTGTGGTCCAGGGTCACATATTACATTATTAATGTTCCGATGCTTGAACATTTTTAACAATAACATTCATTCTTTCTTTGATTTGCAACCTATCTGACATGTCAAGCTCCATTCCTCTTTGTGAGTCGCAGCGCTAAAATATTTTAGAATTAAATTAAGAGATAATGTAATCGCAATATATGGGGTGAAACCACTGAAGAAAAGGGAGTCAAAAAAAGTTAAAAAGTTTGGGTTAACCTGGAGAGAACAGTCAAAAATTCATCTTTCACAATGGAAATAAAACATGATAAAAAATTAATAATAATGCTTTGTATACATTATATACATACTATTTTTTTTACATGTTATTTTTACATTAAATCCATTTATTATTTTCTGATTAGTCAATTAATCCTTACCAATAACCTTAGTTAACCTACCAATAATTAATAACTGCAACTTCTGGCGATGTGCATAACACCGGGAAGTTTGATCAGAATTGACAGCGTGTTAAATTAATTAGTCCAACTGAGTCACAAGTTTATCTGTTATATATTTTAAAGAACCAACAACAAACACCTTTAAATGCGTAATTTCAGCCCTAGTTGCTGTTGAATTTGGATGTGAACTGTTTAGTCCATGTTTGATAAATATGTATGTTACGTTATTTAATTATTATATAATTCACCTGTTGGTGGAGAAGCGGAGCGCGGAGTTGTGGCTGTGTAAGGTTTCTCCCGTGCTGTCGTGGAAATGAACAGTGAAGGTCAGAGCGGCTCCCAGCGGGATGGCAGACACAGTCTCTCTGTTAGACGTGTACACGACTGGACTAGTGCTCAGACGCAGGTACGAGACGGTCACCACCTGACAACAGGACAGGAAGAGCAAACCAGCATCTCTGTGTGGATGCCTGTGCTAAATGTACCACCTGGTTCTGCCGTACACTAATGAAAGATGAACATTTTCATAATAGCTCTTAACTGTAAATGAATGATTCAAACATTATACAGATAAGTAAGGCATAATGTACAGTCATTAAATCGCAAAATTCATGAACATGTACTGTAGGTATCACCCTGAAGTAACTATCCCACTGCATGACTCGAAATGAATAAAAACTAGTGCTGTCAAACGATTAATCGTGATCAGTCACATCCGAGATAAAAGTTTTTGTTTACATAATTTATGGCAGTAAGCTGCTACTGTTTTATATATTATTATGTTATATATCAATGCACACACATATTTACATATATTTACATGTATATATTTATAGCTTATTTTTTATATTATTTATAAAAACATTTGACATAAACATACAATTTTTCATAAATATATACATGCATGTGTCTGTATTTATATATAGTATACATAATAAATAACACATCACCTATAATATTATGTAAACAAAACCTTTTATTTTGAGCGATTATCGTGCATATCATTTTCCATCACTAATAAACATAACACAATTGCCTATATATTTCACTGACAGCTATGATAATGAACTAGGAGTATACTCAGAAAACTTATACAAAGTCGAATTACAAAGCATTTGAACTGTTAATACCAATGCCGATTATTTATTTCAGGTAGTGAGTGTGTTGCAATTTAATTCGCTTGTATTTTCAGGGCTTGCATTTTTTAAAAATTGCGAATTTGTAAAGTGAAATAAAATGGATCGAAAATTACCTGTCGCATATTATACATCGTATTTTTGAACAGACTGAATATTTCAGAAATGAATTCTGGAAGGTGAATATGAATTACTGAATTTTTAATTATGAAATTGTGTGTGAAATATTTTTTATTGAAATATTCACAGCTTAAATAGACAACTATATGTTAAATTTCACCCTATAAATTAGAAGCCCGACGATACTTGTTTTTTGCCGATATGAGCAATTGTCACAGATATATCGTTATCGGCGAATATCCGTTCGGGATAGGAATGTTTTTTAACAAATATATTACCTCTTTCTGAGTAACTATTTAGCGCCCAACCATTACGCAGCATGAAATGCTTCTGAATGGTGTAATTACTTGGTCAGTGTAGAGATGTGCGGATGAGCTCAAACGTCACCCGAGTCTGCTGCTTCAAATTATCCACCCGCCACCCACCCTCACCTATATTTGATCGTCACATTACTATGATTAATGATTCTAATTCTTAGTTTTGCATGGTGATATGATGAATGGATGGCTCATTTGGAGACTAGAGTTGATCTGCGCATCACGGCACGCGTCTGCGGAGCATTAAAGCCTGTTTCACGGCCACCGGAGCTGATCGCGGACACTCATTCAGTGCTGGTGTTTATACCCCAGAACTCTACTTATCCTCGCCGGCACATCACCTTTCCTAAGTCAGCATATTTTGTCTTAACTGTACAATTGAAAAGTTAAGTATCTTTTCTGGCAGGTCCATACTACGTCGTAGCGGTGGTGGCTTGAGTCTGTTGAATGGTGATTTAACGCTACGTTTTGACCTAGTTGGAGAGACTCAATGCTCGGTAAATAAACAACAATGTCCTCGTCTTTTACTCTCGCAATGAGCTTATCATATTAGTTTGCTATTTTAGTAGGGCCCTATGATTTCCGCGATGCAGAAAACACGGACGCAATCACGGAATCCAGTCATAAAAACGAAATTTACTGTATAAAGCGGAATTTCATGGAATCTGTCTTATTTTTGATGAATAAATAAAAAAAAACACGTCAGTATCCTAATCAAAACACGATATGGACTATTGTCTGTGAATATTAAACTGCAAAAAGATTATTTAAATACGAATGTTCTGCATGTTAATTTGATTACTAGAAAATACACAACACAGAATTTGTGGAAAAAATTATTTTAATTCTTAAATAATTGATCATGTTAATTAATTATTTATTTATTTTAGTGTTTACATATGGAAAAGCTTGTGCTTTCCTGCATTAAACCTGCCCCTGTTTGGTTTGAGTAGCTTGTTGCCCTGACACCGTTTACCTTGTTGTATTTCTTAATTCAATTACTATACACATCTACTTGTTCTAGTTGTGTTTTAAAGTCTATTTATACGAAGTGATGTGAAGTGCACTGATCTAGGCTCCATTTTAGATAATAACAAGTTATTGTTGAGTTTACTTTCCTCCATCCTGTCTTTGTCACATCATTATAAGTGTTTGATCACCACATTTGAGTTATCATTGCTAAAAATGTTTATGTATATATATTCTGTTTATGTAAATACTGTATTCTATATACAGTACCAGTGGGATGGGAATGGGAAGTGTGTCCAAACTTTTGACTGGGTACAGTATACTATAATAGACACAAAGAATATCGGCCGATATATCAGACTTTTTTAGCTCCCCTAAGTATCAGTAAGTCAATTGGCCCCAAAAAAACCCATATCGGTCAGGCTCAACTAAAAATGCAAGCCCTAAAAAATACAAGGCATTAAAATGCAAACACTGTTAATACAATGCATTATTTTTTCAGCTAGTGCAATTCAACATGCTTTTTTTCCCCAAGACATTTGTCATTATTTTTCTTCCATATATAAGCTAATTGTTTTTTAAAAATCTTAATTGTAGATTAAACTGTAATATTATTAAAATATGAATTTATGCATTATTACTAATCTGCAATTCAAATGAATAATACCTTCACAGCGACGATGATGGTTTGATTGATGCCGAATGTTTCCTGCGAGCTGATCTGTAGCGATGCTGTTCCTGTCAGAGATCCAGACGTCAGGTGACCTTTATCATCCACCTGAAGGAGAGCAGCTCTGTCGGGACAGTCCAGCACACGGTAGGACAGGGAGCCCAGTCCATCTCTACAGCACACAGCACACCGTTATAATGAGCACTGCTCAACAACACACAAAGCTTTGATGATCTGGAACTTGATTTTGACATGCTACTCAATATTATTTGCTGGATCTCGAATACTTCATTCTGATCTATCTTCTCAATCTTAACATTTAATTTACAGCAGTCAAAAATGTCTTAATAATGACTGTTGTCCAAGGCACTGTATAACTGACCGAAAATAATTTGTCTGGATTAACATTTAACTTAAAAGCAATGTCACACTCTGAATATTGGATAGAATGATATACAACAGCATGATGCAGGCGTGACACTGCCTAAATATTAATTCCACATGCTACACATACATTTTTATGGTAGTTTAGTCAAAATTTGTTCATTTAAAAACACAGACACAATATTTAACTGCAAGTGCCTTCTGAATTTGAACTGGAGACACTTAATTAAACATGTAATATGTGTTCTGTACTGCATTTCTGTCACACTACGGTTCTGTGTATTTGTAGGGCAGCACAGCTCACATTCATGGCAAAGCAGCATGGGTTCAGTCTAACTGTAACGGTGTAGGGTTTCTGCTGAGGTACCTGTTGGTTTGGAGTTTGAGCAGTGAGTTTGGGGACATCAGTATCTCCTCAGCTTGAACTTCTGGGTTCAACAGCTGCAGTTTCTCATAAACCTGAAATTCAGCATATGCTGAATATGGCTCTCAGTTTAACACATGTTCTTCAAAATACAGGGTTTGCGATTTACAGTCAAACCAAAATTTATTCAGACACCTTCGACCTCTCAAATTATATCACAGTTTATTAATCTGCTACATTGGAAAATGGGTAAAACACATATGACAAGCACCCCTCAGAGTACAGACAAATTCATCTTGATACTGCCAGATAGAAAGGTATGTAATGAATTTGGTTGAATAAATTTAAGCACACAATTAGATAATACCCAATTCTGCTCCAACCAATACAGCAATGTCTTCATTATTCGGTCTGTGGTGTAAAAAGGTCGCATTAGCAATTAAAGAAAAACTCTTGAGCAAAACATGGTCAGGTCAAAGTGTCTGGATAATTGTTGGTCCCAAATTTGTATCAGTTTTACTGGTAGTCCACTGTATGAAGAAATTTTGGGTGTAATACGTCACAGTTTAGTTTATATTGCTATCCTCACTTACATAAATGAACTATAGTGTCCCTCACACTAGTGAACAAAATATGAAAAATTATATCTGCTGTCTGAATAATTTTTGGTTTGACTGTATAACTAAAAGAAAACGTGTTTTCAATGTTTAATATGGGGGCCAGTAGCACAGATCACAGTGATGCTCTGTGAATGACAGAATGAGGTTCAGTCCACCTGTATCTGTATCTCATCCTGGAGATCGAGGGCACTGTCCTGCAGATGTCCAGCCAGAGGAACGCTGGTCTTCACCACCACCCTCAGTCCTGTGCGGCCTTTACTCCTGCCAAACACACTCATGGCGAAGTTGTGTTCAGCGCTGAGCTGTACAGACGCCTGCAGGACACACACACACACACACACACACCCACACACACACACACACACAGCGTCATCTGCAACCACCACCCCGCCACACCACCCCCGAAGATTGCATCTATTTTTTGTATCTTTTCTTTTTTTTGTGGTACCCTTAAAGGGATAGATAGTTCAGCCAAAAATTAAAATTAAGTCATCATTTACCCTTGTATTGTTATAAAATTAATTAACGAATTTTCATTTTAAGCAAATATATATTTTTTAATGTTCCTTTGCGTTCATTCCGTAAAAATCAGTAAGTGGTCAACAGGTTGTTAAACCTATCAATAGATACTGAGATACCAGCCCAAACTGTGATAAAGCTCAAATCAACACAACAGATACTGAAATCAAGCACTGTAGAGCACAGGGAGAGTGTTACTCTGACCTCTGCATGGCGCGTGTGAACGTCCAGAACGTCTCTCTTGGTCACAGACCAGTGGAAGGTCAGTCCAGGAAGAGCGTTCCCGAAGGAGAACGGCGTCTGGCTGCTGGTCAGGCCCATCACATACACCGGCATCTACAGCCACAGAACAAGCCTTTATCACTACTAGGGTTGGGTGTCGCTTCAATCTTATCAATTCCAATTCCGATTCTGCTAATCGATTCCAATGTGGTTAAATTAGGTCCCACTTTATATTAAGTGGCCCTAATACCTGTGCACTTACATAGCAACTAGATGTGTACATAGTATGTAACCACAATGTAAGTACACATTGGTACATAGTATCTACAGCTCTAATGTTTGTGTAACTACACATATGTAACAACCCACTGAATGTTATGTGTAAATACAAAAATACAAATAGAGCTGCACGATTCTGGATAAACAGACTATTTACTTTTTTTAAATGGAGGTTGTAGTTCTCTTACAGTTTTCTGACGAAGAACCATTAGACAAGTAAACAAAATCTCATGGAATTTATGAATGGAACGATTGACTGACTCACTCAAGATTTACTTGTTTCATTACTGGATGTTTTTGAAAAAAAAACAATGGGGGGGGGTCTAACAAAAATTTTTCCTTCTTGAACGATGATTCAATACAAGAATACATTTTACAGCCCCCCTTTCCCACCTAAAAAAAGATGCTCACACAGGAATTGACAGGCAATTTTTAATTTTACAACAAGTATCCGATTCTGGAATTGGAATTGATTTTCGATTCCCAGCCCTAATCACAACCTTACAATACTCTGCAGATAAAAACTGAACTCATAAAGTGTGTTTACCAGCGTTCCTGTCTTCATTCGGGTGATAGGAGCTCGGATCCTAATGGCCTTCAGCTGGACCACCTCCACATCCACCTGATCCTGTAAGAGACGGCGTTTAACTCACTCGTCACACAGATCAATGCGGCTTCTGTCTGCGGAGCATCACCTTCGACACCACCACCAGTTTGCCGGTTTCCGTGTCGACTGCCTGAACCACGCCGGTCACGCTCATGTTGCCCGTCGACAGGCCCTTGACGTGCCCCAGACCGCTGACAGAGGCGATGCTCTCGTGGGACAGAGAGAAGAGGATGTTGGACTGGGGCTGTGGTCCTCCCTCTGACGTGATCTACAAATGAACAGGTGCAGTGCATCCAGTCAGTCGATTTCTGAAGATGATCACTGATCACGGGCATCAGAGCCAGTTAGATGTGTTTTATGTTTACTCGATTGTGACAGCACATCAAAACAATTCTCACTATTAACTAGTTGCTTATTAGCATGCATATTACTAGCATATTGAGTACTTATAAAGCGCATATTAAAGCCTTAATCTGCATGATCATATTTTAGATCCCTTAATCCACCTAAACTAAACAACTCACCTTACTAACTATTAATACGCAGCAAATTAGGAGTTTATTGAGACAAAAGCCATAGCTAATAGTGAGATGTGGACCCCGAACTAAAGCGTGGCCCAAATTTCATTCCAGTTGTAAGGTGTGGTATATTCCTTTTATAATCCAAACGTTAAGAGATGCAGGTTATCATCCTTGTCATCTGGGAAGCAGACATCCATGTCATAACCGGAGATGTTTGCCAGTGGCAGTTCGACTATTATTTCATCTATAATGCTGTAGTACAAGCAAAACAATGGCCAGCACATGAGGGAACACATGCAGGATGTATGCATAATCGTGCAGGCTTCACTTGTTTTGTGTGTTGATCTGCTCACTCACATCAGATCTGAGTGCATTAGACAAGTGAAGTGTGCTGTATTAAATGAGATCAGTTTGAGAAAGCGGATGACTTGCCTGCATCATTGCTCCGATTATCAGAGTGACTTTTCTGGGCAGCAGCCTGAAGGGAGGAAATACCTACAGATCAAAAAAGACAAAACAAAACATTTTTTTTAGGATTCTCCATCACAAAGAAACTAAGCATCGAATTTGAATTTTTAGTAGCAACCTGTTGTGTAGCTTCAAGAGAGTAGCTTTCTCCATTCTTCATTTATTCATCTATTATTTAGAGGATATAACAAACTAAAATATAATAAATTCAAAAATTTAATGATTAATACGTTAAATAATTAAAAAAATCTAAATAACTACAGCAAACTACAGCTCCCGGCTGGATAAAAGCAGTAGTTGTATACAGCGAGTGTTTTATAACGGATGCTCAGTTTTTGAGGATCAGTGGTGTTTATGTACATATGGGCATCAAACGCTTCAAATTCACTTATTCTGACGGAGGAACTATTCACTGATGACATCGACCCGCCTTACAGAGTCTCCACACTTTCAGAATGGTTTCATTTTTCATTTGTTTTTTGGTGTGTTTAGTGATTCTGAATGAATCCGTATAGTGGTTTGCATGCAGTCCTTAGTCATCTATCTCCCTGTGTTCGTTTGGTAATGCAGGTCGACTTGTGCTTATTTGTTACTGTGTAATTGAGCTTTATGTACTTTTAAGTTGTATAGAATATCTGCAGTGACATTTTTGCAAAGTATGTTTGCAAAAAAAGAACATGGAATGTTTAAATTTATCTTGAATTTGTTTTGTTAAAAAAAATACATGTAATTGAAAATTAATAACAAATACAAAGGTTTTAGTGAATAGAAAAGTTTGGGCTTGCAGTATTGCTTTGGAGAGGAGGGGGTCTTGGAGTAAAAAAGGTTGAGAACCACTGCTTTAGGTAAATGCAGACCTGGTTCTACAGGGGAACTAAGAATTTAACATTATTATTATTTACATTTTTTAATTAATGCAATATAAAGATGCATCACAACAAGCATTTTTATTTATTTTATATGCATTTTATTTATTTATATTTCACTTGGTACGTAGAAAAAAACGTAGATCTCCACACAAAAGAGTGTGGGCACCCCTGGTTTAGTATATGTTTTTTTAATTCTTCACGCTAGCAATATTAGATCCAGTCCCTTTACTAGATCCGTCAAAACAGATCCCTTTTGTCTGGTCAGCAGCGTTTTGTCTGACACCCAGAAGCAGTTAACAGGAAGTCCCAAAACTATACTGACTGCTGACTGGGTCTTGAATACCAGACAAAAAGCATATCTTCTCACAGGATCTGGTAAAGCTATTGAAAAAACACTACACACATTAAACTTGGCGCAAACCATTCATCAAGCTGCAAATGAGGGCACAGGAGAGGCTTACTTCAATCTGCTGGGGTGCAGAGGTGATTTTCCTGCCATTTTTGCCTATGACGACAGCAGACACACTAGTTTGTCCGATCACCAGACCTTTGACCAGAAATGTGGCTGTATCTTCTTCTGAAGAATCGGGCAGAGCTCTGACAAACAGCAGAGGTTTATTAGCTCTCTCAGACAGCAGAACACAAAGCTCAGGAGATCTAGAAACGGTTACTCACTGCAGGGATATAATGGAGGACGCTGCCCTCAGCTTCAGGTTCATGACAGAGAAATATCTGGACAGGAAAGGCTTCTTGTTGCCATCCAAAACCCGAACATATGCTTTGACTGACTTGCCGATCTCCACCTGAAATGAATGTGTCATCAGGAATTTATTTTTGATTGAACATTCATAAAATGCACATGCATGGAATTTCAAAACTGATTTGTTTTTGTGAAATTCTTTAAAGAATTATTTTAACATATGAATGATTCTTTTTTTTTGTTTTTTTGGATTGGATGTCACCAACCTTGTCGACCACACGCACATAAACCTCCAGAATATCAGAGATGTGAACCGTAGCCATAGCAGGAGAAGGGAAGTTCAGGCAAAGGTCATGAACCATCACCTGCAAGACCCCCGCCTGAGCCGGGACCACCTGAGTCACAACCAAATGAGATTACATTCAAACTAGACCACAGAAGAAACCAGTTCTTAACAACTAATACTGTGTAGTCAGCTGTAAGGCTCAACAGAAGTCATTGCAAGTGAGTGTAATATTTTTTTTTTTGTCATTTTAATAGACAAATAATCACAGACAGCAATCACCAGCCTTAACAATGACTGGAAATACTAGAAAATATGACTAATGTATGGATTTTTTAAATATTGTGTTGAAGTAATGCTCCAGGTTCGACATAAATTAAGCTTTATTGACATATTCCAAAGAAAATAACTTAATTTCTTTCTAAGTAAAAAAAGAAAAAAAAAAAGAAAAGTAAAACAGACATGTCGGTGTAAAGTTCAATTGTCTGTCATAAAGGAATAAATAATACTATACTTTAAAAGAATACACTGTATTTAAGTGTGAACTGAATGTAATGTTTTTGGACACCTAAAATTGAATATTTATTGCAATTAAATGAAACGGTATTATAGTGTAAATTTATATTAGAATCAAATTGTTGAACTTAAGAGTTTTTTTAATTCCACTATCGTTGAAATATGATTCAAATGTACTGACATTTGTACTGAACAAACATGTATGTTAAATTAAAATGTAATTTCTAATGAAACTTGTATGTCATGTATTTAAACCTATTTAAATTACACATTTGTAATGAAGTTTCAAGTCAGTGCATTTGAAATATATTAAGTTTAACATAGAATAACACAATACACTTCAAATTAAGTTAAAAAATGAAAAGTACTTTACATGATGTAATATGTTAGTCAACACATTGAAATAACTACTTTTTAAAGCACAACAAAACATTATTAAAACAATGATTAAAAAAATAAAAGTAAAACTTAATTTGATATTACAAAGTGCATTTTTTTTCAGTAGACTAATTTTTTTCATTAATATTTAATTGCATGTAAAGTTTTTTTTAAATATAGTTCATTATTACTATAGTTCATTCAATACATTTAAACACTCGTCTTTTTCAAAAGGGAAGGAATTGTTTGCATAAAGAAAAATCCGACAGAAAGTCTCACCTTAAAAGTTTTACTGACAAATTTGAACTTTTATTGTATTTTTCACAAAACGACAAACTGAAATTTAAGCTGAACACTTCCAATACCTGGCTTGTACATGTTAGAATAAAACCATACATTTATTTTTCAAGTCTACTGTAAAAGTAAATCATTTGCTGTACTCTAGAGCAGAGATGTATGGGCCTTCCACACTTGTTTAATGAGAATAGATTGAATAGATGCAGGTCTATGATCCCCTAAACCCCTGGCAACACATGTTATTTGCTTTTCTTCCTAAAACAAGGTTGAAATTTGTACCACACAACTGGACAAAATTTGCTATTTCAGATCTTCTTCTTCATGCTATGCGGAAACAGTTTTTGTTGTAAACATGCCACAAATACCACTGACAGTGCTTATCTATTGAGCATTACCTGAGCGATTCCCTGGGACTCCTGGAACGTGACATCTGCGATTCCCCCGACGCTCGCATTGACGTAGAAATACCCTGAGCCCTGCTGCAGAATCAGATCCACCTGCAGAGGAGAAAACCCCAGCACCAGGTGTCACACACACACACACTCAGACCATCCAGAGCAATCAGGCATGTGTATGAGCTTACCGTCACATCGGGATGGTTGTATATGGTGATGGTGTCAGGGGTCACCCTCACGTCTTCTACTAACAGCAGGTCAAGCGTGGCGGAGACGGGGCTCAGAGGATCAAACTAACACACACTTGAACATTACACACATCTATCAAGCTCAACTCAGAATCAAGCTCAATATGCTGAATATTAGGGATGTAAAGTTATCAAAATCTCACAATACGATAATATTGCGATATGAAGTCCACAATACGATATTTACTGCAATATAAAAAAAAAAAGAGACAAATGAAGAATTGGAAAAAATTACAAATTTTGTACATTTTAAAGTTGAATTATTCTATATGATGCACTTTGAGAGTTCAAAATTAAGAACTCCAACACAGGTTCAATGTGCAAAGTAAAAGAAAAAAGCTGGTGAATGTACCTGTTCTTGAACTTTAAAGGGGACTCAACCCTCTTTTTATTTTTACATTCACACTGGTGTTTTAAGAAAACAAACTAATTTGAATATAATAACAATTTTATATTATTGTTATTCCTATGATAGTAAAAGCCATATATTGTAAAACAATTGCATTGTAAAATAAATGAAAATGAATATTTCATAGGTATACTATTTTTGCTTTACACTACAGTAGGGAAATTACAATATCTCTTTCCTAATTTCTACACTTAAAAGGGATATTATGAATTTGGACTGCATTTAAACCGCTAGCTGTCAGCAATGCATACTGCAATTTTAAGCTTTTATTTTGACGGAAACGGCAGTATAGCTTTTATTTTGAAGGAAAACTTCAGTGTACAGTGTAACTGTAGTGATGGTGTGGGCTGCCGTGTGTGGTTAGAGAGCATCGCCCTGCTGAGGAAACGAAACTGCTTGAGTTCTCCAAAAACGGTGGTTCAGCCACTCCCTGAGCCTCAGGCGGTGTTCACGTTTGGTTCGATGCTTAATCTAAACCAAAGACTCATTGTACTAGACAAACCAACTAGTAAATTTCATGCAATTGGTTGCTGGCTGACTATTCTAGAGTCGTAGTAGGGAAACTAAAGAGTCAATTCGGGAACAGGAAGTGACTCCCATTGTTCACCCTGCTGCAGTGTCCAAAATTACTCATGTTCACTCATTCAATACTGTACTATATCAGTTCAATAGTGCACCATAAAACTAGATCAGTTCAACGGTGCACTAGATCAGTTCAACGGTGCACCAGATCAGTTCAACGGTGCACCAGATCAGTTCAACGGTGCACCAGATCAGTTCAGCGGTGCACCAGATCAGTTCAGCGGTGCACCAGATCAGTTCAGCGGTGCACCAGATCAGTTCAACGGTGCACCAGATCAGTTCAACGGTGCACCACATCAGCTCAACGGTGCACTAGATCAGTTCAACATCAGCTCAACAGTGCACTAGATCAGTTTAACATCAGCTCAACAGTGCACTAGATCAGTTCAACATCAGCTCAACAGTGCACTAGATCAGTTTAACATCAGCTCAACAGTGCACTAGATCAGTTTAACATCAGCTCAACAGTGCACTAGATCAGTTTAACATCAGCTCAACAGTGCACTAGATCAGTTTAACATCAGCTCAACAGTGCACTAGATCAGTTTAACATCGCACTAGATCAGCTCAACAGTGCATTAGATCAGCTCAACAGTGCACTAGATCAGCTCAACAGTGCACTAGATCAGCGCTCAACAGTGCACTAGATCAGTTCAACATCGCACTAGATCAGCTCAACAGTGCACTAGATCAGTTCAACAGTGCACTAGATCAGCTCAACAGTGCACTAGATCCGCTCAACAGTGCACTAGATCAGCTCAACAGTGCACTAGATCAGCTCAACAGTGCACTAGATCAGCTCAACAGTGCACTAGATCAGCTCAACAGTGCACTAGATCGGTTCAACAGTGCACTAGATCGGTTCAACAGTGCACTAGATCGGTTCAACAGTGCACTAGATCGGTTCAACAGTGCACTAGATCGGTTCAACAGTGCACTAGATCGGTTCAACAGTGCACTAGATCGGTTCAACAGTGCACTAGATCGGTTCAACAGTGCACTAGATCGGTTCAACAGTGCACTAGATCGGTTCAACAGTGAACTAGATCGGTTCAACATCAGTTCAACAGTGAACTAGATCAGTTTAATAGTGTACCATATCAGTTCAATAGTGAACTAGATCAGTTATGAGTGAACGAATTTGAACACTCAAATACTACTCCATGCGTCAGAGCTGGAGCTGTCGCAGAGACTTTACATTTTAATTATGCATACCTCAATATCGTATCAACATAATAAATATTCTTTAGGTTTACCATGATTATTCTAATTTTTAAAAAACGGCCAACAACAATAAACACATTAATAAGTGTACACTATTGTTTGTTTTTTAGTATCTTGAACTCTGCTAACTCTAAAATAATATTCGACCGACTCGTTTGCTCATGACTTGTGATGGAATATCACACCTATTCCATTTTACTGCAGACTTTGTGGGGGTTTGAAAATCTATTTCATAAAAAAAAAAAAATCAGAATTTGAGCCTGCACTAAACTATTGTGTAAACAGGCTGAGCTTTTCATGGGATACTACAGATGAACTCACTCCACTCAGAACGGCTACTGCCTCTAGATGGGATGTTTGATAGCCGACTGCGGTCACAGTGATGGCTGCCACACCTGATTCACGATGGACAAGAACCGTCTGATGACCTGTGGAAAACATCACATGCATACATATGAGCATTAGGGCTGAGCGGTGTGATGGTATAAGATTGTGTGACAGTAGAAATGTGTGAACTACAATAAATATGCAGTTCAATTTAATTTCCATTTTTAAAGAACTTCAGACTCAATGGTCATGTATATATTAGTGCAGCAGGAGTCGCATGAAAGAGAGTGGGGGGGGGGGGGGGGGGGTGGGGTGATAGCGCTTCAGGTGTATACCTGGTTTATACTCGTCATCATAAAAATTTAAATGACGTGAATGCTGACAGACATGGCGGAGGATTTGGTTTTTCCAAGCAAAATGTAGTGACTGTTTGGCGATATTTGATATTAGTAAGAGACCACTTCTTAAACCAGAGAAGGTTTTCTTTGGCAAAATAATAAATAAATAAATAAACGTTGCAAGCACTGTCACCATATAGTTTAGTTTTGAAAAGTCTGTTAACTTTTGCAATTTACCTGATGTTACACTACATTGTATACACAGTGTTCGCTAAACTTTCTGTAATTTATTAGTCAATATATAATACAGCATGTGGGGTGTGCCATGCCTCATCTTATTGATTTTTGTTAATAAACATTATAAGCTAGTTTGTCATTGTAATGTTGTATTGCTGTGCTTTTCATTTAGAATAATAATGAATCCATCTTTCAAGTATTTGTTTTAGTCAGTGAAAGGTGTGTAAATGTTAGTGCAACAGACAATTATGTTTTCTTGTCAAATGTGACACCAAGATCACTAATTCAAAAGTGAAAGTGAAAGAGCCCAAAGCCCCTGGTGTTACCAGTAATACTGGTTTTGTCACAAGTTTAAAATTTCCTCACCGTGACATCCCTAATTGTGATATATGCTGTTATGCGATATACTGTTAAAAGTAATATGATTTTTTCATACCATCTATTCCTAATACATACTTATATTTCATAATTCTCAATGGTCTGAAGTAATCAGTGTGAGGTACCGTGGAGTTTTTGCTGTTTGTTGTTGTCCTCATGTATGTGTAGCTGCATGGGCATGGTTGGTTCGATGCTCGCCAGGGAAACTTTGGAGGACTCCCAGATCACACTCAAAGAGCTGAAGTTATCAAACTTCCTGCCCTGCTGGTCAAAGGCCGCCACATCTAGCTCTGGGTTGTGATAATTGGAAACTGGCACCTACAGAACAAGTACAAACACTCCTGAACTTCCTGTCATAATAAGACTACATCTATATGTCTGAGAGTTTGAGCGCTCACCACTTGTTTGTTCTGCTGCAGCAGAGGACAGGACACATCCAGCTGTGGGTTCAGGTAGATGGGAGTCAGTGTGAGACGTGACAGAGGTGCGCACACAAACTTCACCACAGCCGGCTCCACAGCAGGGAAGGGGTTCGTCACGGTGGGCTGGTTTCCAACCGTCACTGCTAAGACCTGCGAAGCCACAATTATTTGAGTATTTCAAGCATATCAGTCAACATTCCAAGAGGATAGTATTGCTAATTCATTTCATTAAAGTGCCCCAATTATGGATTTTTGAAAATGACCTTTCATGCAGTGTGTAACACAGCTCTAAGTAGGGATGCACTGCTGGTATCGGGCTCGATACTGAGCTCCTGTACTCGTTAAAATACCCCGATACCACACAGCATGTGTTAAGTGCCATATTCAGGCAATGAAACACCAACAACAGACAGCAACAGACAGCAAATGGAGTTTATTAGAATAGATTAATGACGTCACGAAGTAATGTATGCAATGAGATAATGTTAACATATCAGTATTGCCTGTATCACTGATGTGCGCGAGCTGATTAACACTCCGCGAATTGATTGTAGCACTGGCGCGAGCTTGTCGAGTGAATATACCTTTCTCACAGACATCACTGGAAAGTTTGTAGTTCGGTCGGATATGTCAAAAACAAGTAAACAATGCACAAGTTACTTAACGGTAGGGGAGAGAGAGAGAGAGAGAGAGAGGAGAGAGATGCAGAGCACGTTCTGTTGTGTGATCTTGATGTTCACTCACTTAGCACACGCATCTTTTGGATTAAAACTAAATCGTAAAAACAAGACCATTTATAGGGCATTCACTATCATCATTTATTTTCAACCTTAGGCATACACAAATTTTTGGCGAAAGTGAATCTAGCAGCCTGTGTGAAATGCGCTAGATTGTACTATTCTGCATCAGTACAAATACTTGCAGGCGTTGCGCGTGTTTTGCTTGCTTGAGTGTTTCTGCATTATATGAGTGGCTTTGGAATATAAATCGCAGCACGTTTCAGATGAAAAAACGCGACTTCTATTTCTGAAAATATCAGTTAGGAGATTTATAACGAGTGGTTACCTGCATTATTACAGCAAAGCGCGTGATTACAGTACTGAGTCGCTGGAAACACAAAAAAAAAAAAAGAAAAAAAAAAAAAAAACAATGGAGTTCAATCTATGCTATTAAATTAAAGATGATGTACCATGGAGCAAAAAATTAACAGTGAAAGTAATAAAAACTTGTAAAATACATTTTAATGGGCATAATTAAGTGTGAAAATAACCGAAAGATATACAGTCTAACCAAAAATTATTTTTGATATTTTGTTTTAGTGGGTGCAGGACACTATAGTTCATTTATGTAAGTGAGGATAGCAAAATAAAGTAAACTGTGACAAATTATACCCAAAATTTCTTCATACAGTGGACTACCAGTAAAATTGATACAAATTTTGGTCCAAAAATGATTCAGACCGAGTCTGGAAAAAAACATTGAAGTTCAGGTTTGCATGAACCTAGATGACAGCATGCCCAGGAGACTACAGGCTGTCATTAAGGCTAAGGGTTGCCCGACTAAGTATTGATAGTTGTGTAAATACTGTCATACTAACAGCTGTCTATTTTTTTGGTTGATTGTAATCCATTACATACCTTTCTATCAAAGTTATCTAACATTATCAAGATGAATTTGTTCTGACAAAGTTTAACTGAGTTCTTGTTATATTTTATTACCATTTTCTAAACTATAGCGAATAAACTGATAATGTGAGAAATGTTGAAGGTGTCTGAATAAATTTGGGTTTGACTATCTATTTGATAAATAAAGTTAACCAACTAACATTATAAATACTCTTTTGTTTTCTGTACCCAATATTTAAAAAATTTACAAATGCATTAAAATATTGGTATCGGTACTCGGTATCAAAAATAAAAGTATCGGTATCGGGCGAGTACTGGAAAAAGTGGTATCGTTGCATCCCTAGTAAATTGAACTAAACATCCTGCAAAGTTTTAAATCTGGAAGTGCACCATGTATAAAGTTATTGTCTATCAAAAGAAAGAGTCGACTCTGAATCACTGAAACGAGTCGTTATATGAAACAAGCTTTTTTCCCCCATGACTAAAACGAGACGATGACAAGACGACAATAAGGTCAATAAACGATAAATGTGACTATATCAACATGCAATATCGTTGATGATAAAAGACAAGACTAAAATGTATTTTAAAAAATTATTATTTTAATAAAAAAAAACAAAGAAAGAAAACAAAATGTTATTGCGGACTGCTGTACATGTCTCTACTATGTGAACTTTCATGTGTGCGCCTAATTTGCCAGATATCAAGATTTCAAATCCGCAAATCAGAGCTTCTCTGTTAAAAGGATACATTTTCTGCCCGGTGTTTTGCTAAGGAAATTAGCCATCTCCATGTGAGATGCTCGGCTTAAATGAAAGCTTAATTCAGCCAGTCTGTGTTTGTTCTGTCATGAGATCGTGACTATATTGTTTGCGATTGTGGTTGCTGAATAAATGCACTTTCTCAACCGCTGTTGTTTTAATAGAGGAACATTATTGCAATTTGGAGTTATTGGAATTAATATTAGGAATTTCACTGTTACATTTTTTTTGCCAGTATTCATAATGTAGACAGAGAGAGTGTATAGACTAAGTATTTGATATTAATATATATAATAAATACTATAAAATCAGTACAATAGGTAAGGTAAAATAAACCATGTGTACGACTTGACAATCTATTGATTTGTGCTGACTGGTGAACTGCAATACCTGAAA
>JADLZN010004954.1:0-35144 GCA_018155175.1 Sinocyclocheilus anophthalmus
AATTATAGAGTATGAAATTCCTGAATTATTCCTGACTACAATCAACTGTTCAAAAGTTTGGTGTTGGGAAGATTTTTTAAATATTTTAGTTTAATTTAATTAAAAAATACAGTAAAAATCAGTAATATTGAAAATATTATTAAAATTAAAATAGCTATTTCCTATTTCAATATATAAATTATTCTTGAGATGTCAAAGCTGAATTTTTCGCATCATTACTCCAGTTTCAGTGTCACATGATCCTACAGAAATCAGGCAAAAGAACAGAATAAAATATATAGTAAAATATAGCGTCTTTACTGTACTTTGATCAGCATCTTTGCTGAATAAAAAGTATTAATTTCTTTCAAAAAACAAAATAATTTAAAATGTATAATCTTGCATTATAAGATTTGTGTAGGGGTTAAGGTTACATATATTTTATGTTAATTTCCTGTCATGTCACATTTCCTACCTGCCCGACTAGGCCAAAGGCTCGATCCAGGCTGTGGGAATCTGTATATTTTCTAATCTTATTGTGGAGCCAGCCGAGTTCTGCTAGCCTGCTGCTAGTGTCTCTTAGAGACTTACACAGTGGCACCTATAAGACAAAACATACAGTTATTTACTCTCTCACAAAATGCAGAGCAAGAGTTTATGATCCCATAACAACAGACTATAGGTAAAATGACTAGAATGTGTTTATTTCTAAAAATTTTACTTAAATATCTGCTGTAGGAAAGGAGTGGGAAAGTGTGGGAAATGAAAGTGTGTCTTAGTGCAGGCTGCCTGTGAACTGGCCAGTATGTATTCTGCCCTTGTGACACAGTGGCAAAGTCATCTCATCAGTTTGAAGAAATGGCTTTAGCTAATCTTGACTTTCACTTATTTTGGGGCTTTGTGAGCAACATCTGTTCCATTCAACACAAAAACTCTTTAATAACTTTTAATAAAAGGCCCATTTAAGCCTTTGATTAAGTGTTCACTTGTAAAGGTCACCAAGATTCCTTCAAAGCAAACGGTTACCAAACAGACAACCAGCTCTTTTACTTTTCTCCCCAAGAGTGAGACGAAGACAAAGCAGCTACAGCAAATCTCAGACTGAATACCATAAGCGTTAATATTCTTACAGATTCTCACAAAACTACAAGTGAATATGCCAAAAAATGAGGTTCTTAAAACAATGATCCATAGATTAGTTGGATTAGTTAAACTAATGACTTCTGGCTAAATTTCAAGAAATACCCATACATATTAATATTGATTCTATGCTTTATATAATCATATCATGCACAAAAAGTGACATTGAAATAGTTAGATTTTTAGGTTTTCTGAGAGGACTTCAGGCATTCATCTCCATCTGTGGTCTAATGGTTTGAGTACAATATATATGACGTCCAGAACAAACACAAACAGCTCTGGCCCATCAAAGTGTCTATTTATCCAGCACACCTCACTGGACATAAAAAGCACATTGTTCTTTTTCAAACGAATAGATGCACCATTTTAAAAGTGTCACTTAAAAAAGACACCTGATCGATTAACTCTGATTCACGGTCAACATCTGCCAGGAATAAATTTTTTTTTTAAAAACACGAAAAGACCTTGGGAGCCATGTGGCTCAAATGGATTCATGAGGCCATGTTAGTTGTAGCCAGACAGAAGCAGCTGATGATGAGATTAATGCTTCTATATTTCCCATTATGCACTTACTAAAGTGTCTACAGGTGCTCCTACTTAAGTTTGTTTAATAAGAACTCACGTTACAAGTACTTTTATAAGAAGCGCAACACTAGAACATTCTGCTCATAATTACTTCCCAGAATCTCAGTCTGACATCTGAAGTGTTTGTACCGTAGCTGAAGTGGATAAGGAAATAAATGAAGAAATAAAAAGCCCCCCCCCCCCCCCCCCATTGTTAATTTTCTTACAAAAAGTCCTTTGATGGCTGTCGTATTTCAGTGATGTACATTACGATTAAATAAACTTTCATAAGCTTTTTATTTGTGGTGCCATTTAAATGAGAGGTAATTAAAAATCTGCTTTACGAGAACAGAGCAAGCTAATATTTATGATTATATTCTTGTGAAATTTAAACTACATTCATAATTATACAACAACCTTGCAACATTATTTCTTCATTTATCATTTTATGCTAATATACACTACTTTTGAAAACTTTGAAGTTGGTATACTTTGTTTAAAAACGTTTTTGAAGCCTCTGAAGCTCGCCAAGGCTGCTTTTATTTGATCAAATAGGAGTAAAATGGTTTTCGAATTTAATATATTTAAATGTCATTCATCTGTGATCAAAGCTGAGTTTTCAGCATCATTACTCCTGTCTTCAATGCCGCATGATCCTTCAGAAATTATTATAATCTGCTGATTTTTGTTTTTTTTTTTTTTTTTTTTTTTTTTTTTTTTTTTTTCTTTTTTTTTTTTTTTTTTTTTTTTTTTTTTTCCCCCCCCCCCCGCTTTTTTTTTTTTTTTTTTTTTTTTTTTTTTTTTTTCTTTTTTTTTTTCCTCAAGAGGAAAAATTTCTTATAGTGTACCAACAGGTGTGCTGCTTAAATATTTTAGTCGGCAAATGCGGTATTTTTTGAGAACAAAATTTAAATGAAAGTGAAAAATAAACTTTGAACATAAAGGTCTTTCCGTCACTATTGATCAATTTAATGCATCTCTTATACTGCTAAAAAATATTCATTACTTTGAACGGTAGTGTATATTTAGAATTTTTCTAATATATCTATGTTCCAACCGTTATTGTGACAGTGGTTCGAAATGTGACAAGCACCTTTCAAAAAATGTCATTTGATTGTTCCTTTACGCTTCACAGCAATCGTAAACAGCCTAGTTACTATAGTTATACAGACTGCATGTGAGCGAATGAACAATAATCAAGAGAAAGACAAGACCAGAATGAAAGGAAGATACAGCTAATAAAGAATCACCTTTGAATCAATTTTGTAGCAGTTTTCTGGGCTGCACATCTTGATGAACTTTCCATCTATTCCCTGGAAAACATAAAGAATGTCTCGGACGAGAGCAGCCTCCCCAATCTCAGCTGGGTCAGAGGAGATAGAAAAATACAGTGAAAAGGGAGAATTTAAAATAAAGTTCTGTAAAGGTCACACGCATATATCTGGCACAGAGAAAGATGCCATGAGGCCAACTGCATCTTTAACACCTCTGAAATAGTTCTCTCTTACTTCTCTCTTTTTTACTCCTAAAGGATAAGAATCAAATGTAAATTACAATTAACCAGTCAAGAGTAGCCTAAAAACGACAAAAAATTTGTGTTAAATATAAGAGTTTGTATTCAGAGTGAAACATTTATGGCATCTACAGCATAAAACTCCCAGGCACCTGTCACTGGTGTTCTGCACATGTTTTAAACAGTCATTTCTATTTGTAGTTTTAAAATACTATCTTTATTTTAGTATATAATCACCCAGTTATTTCCTGAAACATCCTGACTATTTCCTTTAGACACTCACCACTGCCATCTTCATCCCGTCTCTGTCTCTGTGGGAGTTTGGGTGCCGGACTGGAAGAGGGTCCACTGGGGGGACGAGGGGCAGCAGCTGCCCCAGAGGGTGAACTGGAGACCGGGAGAGTCCAGGCTAGACGAGACCCTCTCATAGACTCACCGACAGCTTGGGGTCCCGGTCTGAAAATGACAAAAGTGGCAGAAGTGTCCAATAAATACACTCAAGTTCATCTGAAAACCTCTGCATTTCATCATTTAATAGCCAAACTCCACTACAGGTGGAAAAAAAAAAAAATCCTAAAATGTTTGCATTGCCTTTTTGCTACATGAATTTTCATCTCAAACCCCATTTTCTTGAAACTCGTTCGCCCTTTAGCAAAACCTGTGGGAATTCACTAATTACCTTGTAATGGTGAGCTTTGAACAAATAATGCCACTGAGGTTCAGAGACTTTAATGATGCTGTTGGTTCGACAGATTTACTGTGAAATGGATCCAGTAATCAATTAATTCAGGGCTTGGAGTACATGGCCATATTTAAAATATCTTAAGTGCTGCAGGTGCTAGACAGCTGCATTAATAATAGATGAGTGTACAGCAGTTCAATTAAACATACTACAAATACAACAGCTGCATTACTGAAAAAAAAATACTTTAAAAGAGAGGGAGAGAAAAATAAAACCCATATGATTTGTCATAGGCTGTTGCTGGGCTAAAGCACTATATGAAGCACAATAAAACAATCGAAAATAAATAACATTTATGAAACATAGCGTGCATTTCAATGTGATGCAACAGCTGCTTACAGTATAAACTGTTTCAATGAATATAATGCGAGCAATATTAGTCATGTTGGTGTAGACATTGTGCTAAAACAAAACGTCAAACCAAGTAGCACATGCAAACAAATTTTGCTAGATTTTTTTGCTTAGAAACAGCTTCACTTTTTAAAGACATTTTTGCGAATGTATAGGAGCGCACAAGTGAAAACATTTTACATGAGATGATATTTTCCTTGTAGACAAAAGACAATGACTGAAAAAAAAAAAAAACAGAAAAACAAAGAACTGGAACCATTTTTAATGGACTGCAATCAAATACTACCAATAAACCGATATTGATCTCTAAATGCTACATCTGCAAAAGCTCTCTGTGTTCAGAAATATCACAATGATTTCTGATCACATGCCATTGAAGACTGGAGTAATGGTTGCTGAAAATTCTGATTTGCCATCACAGGAACACATGACATTTAAAATATATTAAAACAGAAAACATTTAAAATTTAATCATTTTAAATTGTAATATTTTACAATATTATTGTTTTTACTGTATTTTGGTCAAATAAATGCAGCCTTGCATTGATGCATTTTACAGTGGATGATTGCAGCTGTTCACCATGAAAATTAATTTTGAAGGGATAGTTCACTCAAAAATTAAAATTCTGTCATTATTTTCTCACCCATGAAATGTTCCAAATCTGTATGACTTTCTTCCGTTGAACACAAAAGAAGGAATATGGAAAAATAATTTAGTTCTTTTTCTAGAATGATCACATAGCCTACAGACAAGAGTCAAGAAATCTAAAACGGACTAAAAAAGCACCAAGTTCATTTTCACATAATCACATGACAAATGTATCAGTGTTACTGACACCTAGGTTGGTGCAACATGTGATATGTGTGACTTTTATGGCACTTATTTTGTCCTTTTTGGAGTTGGACAGCCCATGGTCACTGTATGCTTTCACTGTATGGAAAACAACATTCACTAAGTCAGTTCATCACTGGCACTCACCCAGTGAGCAGAGACGGAGGGGTCGGCCCAGGCCCATTGATCGAGAATACTCCCATACTGCTGATGCCACTGGTAGCCATGCTGGAGTTATGGGCAGTGGCTGAGCGCTCTGGGTAGCTGAGCGGGAGGCTCTGGGGACGGGCATAGTAAAACGGGGTGGAGTGGACATCACGAGCCTGGGCGAGCAGAGCTCCATAACTACACACCTGTGGAGGGGAAAGAAGAATCTCTATCTTACACATAATGTAAAATCATTTTTACTACATTATTGTGTAGTATCTGCAGAAAAACTGGAGAAACATCTCAGGAACATACAGGAACACGGTTAGACGGCTTCCTTGGGTCCTCACAGAGGCTGAGCAGGAGGTATAAGATGGACCATCTATGTTTCAATACACCCTGTTCACCAGAAACAAATCAATTAGCATATTTAACCATATCACATGCCGTCCATTACATCTAATCTATATGTATCATGTATAACTGAGCTGAATACTGACCTGGGTCTGAAGCTTTCTGTGCAACTCAGAGAAAAGGGCAGCATCTGCTTCCCGTCTTTGTTTCAGCACTACAATAAATAAGAAAGGAAAAAAAATATTTTTTTTTGCATCCTAATCGAATAAACCAGAAATATTAAAGGATAGCCTAATGAGTTTAGGGCTGTTGATAGAATGGTCACTAGCACTATTGGGCCAGTACTGTAGTATAGATTGACCAGTATCAATTTCTTATACCCGATTATTTGCATGCTTATATGTCCGATAACAGATATTCAACATGGTTTATTTCTGTTTTTGTTATATTATGCTATTGATTTATCATTTTATGCCATGTCAGCTAACTCACGAATAATAAGATTTAAAATAGTCTCAATAACAAAACTTCAATGAATTGCATACACTAATTTACCAATATACAATATTATTTAACAAAAAATAAAAGAAATAAAAATATATTGCATCTTTCAAAATTTCTTGATAAAAAAAAATTTTGTTTTTTAACTCACAATATTTTCCCAGGAGAAATTTTAAAACATGTCCATTACGGTATTTGACCGAAACATTCTAGTATTAATGATTTAATAGCCACCACGCAAAAAAAAACCAACAACAGGCAAAATAAACTGACAATTCTAAGGTTTTCGAACAGAAAACATAAATGACAAAGTGGGTCAACCAACTTCACAAAAATGTAATAATTCATTTTAAACTACAGTTTATAATTAAGGTTTAAGCATGGCTTATTAGGCTAAGGAGTAAAGACAAGTAGTTCCCTGGAATAATTATACATGTCAGAAACTAACAAACAAAACAGTAAATAACTTTTTATTCCATTAAGTAATTAATGACAATTAATAGTGAAAGTAATTTAAAAAAAATGTTAACAGAATTTAAAAACTTTTAAACAAGTCTGGTGTGATATGGTTAAAAGTTAAAATGGGGGGGGGGGGGGGGGGGGGCGTAAAGGCTAACTTAGTGGGGTTTTGTTTTAAATTTTGAGAAAGGTTTCTTTTGGAAGCATGTATTAGAATAGGTTGAAAATGAAGCAAATCAGAATATGCCATCATTTTTCAGCCAAAGTGAACTTATAGTTTTCAGCACGAGTTATTATTGTGCTTAATTTCCAGTAATTATAGCACATTTTTCATTATTTTTTGGACAGACATAAATGTTTAATGATAAACATATTTCTTACCAACACAAAAATATGTTTTAAAAATAAAATCTCATTCGTATTGGCAGGGCAAGTATCCATTGGAACTACTACACTGATCCACCAAACAGTTTTTTTTTTTAAATCCTTATTGTTAAGCCTTATACAGCATGTTCTATGAAAGCCTCCTGCATGTATAATTGCACTTGAATAAAGTTAGGACAGGGTTTCAGATTACTCACATTCTTTTTTAATCTTTTCAGACACCAGAAACTCATCCCGTTCAATTGTGGGTGCGTAATTACTTCCGATGACCCGCACGGCATACTGGAACTGATGGGCTACATCAGCTGACAGAAGATACACAAACAACAGATGTATTTCATAAACAGATACCATATTATAAACAACCTAAAGAACTGGAAATGAAAAAAATTTATCTAACACACATTTTACTCCCATATATAAGATACCTTTCAGTTCAATAACAGATCTACATGCTATTTATGTGTGAAATTGGTATCTGATTACACATACATAAGACATTAAGTCCTTTTTAAGGAAACTGAAAGCAGGGACCATATTCTGGTATGTCTGCGGTTTCTAAAGTCTCTTGTCCAACAATAAAGTGAAATGTCTGTTTCTCATTTGTTTATGTCTCTTGTGGACTCTGAGACGCGTTTAGCCTACATTTGAAATATGACAGCAGCAGTGAGCTGATAACAGATGAGATATCAGCTTTAGTTTGAAGCATCAGGGTCTTTATTGACAAGAAGGGCCATTTGAAACAGGAACCCTGTTTTATCCAGCATCCCCCTGATGTTTTCCTAGGCTTGCCGCTTACAGCCTCTCATCTCTGCTGCTCTGACCCTCCATCACAAACATTATCATATCACATTGTCAGTTTTCATCGAAACTCACAGCCTAGTCCACCACTGCACATACTAATCATGTTTTAGCAGCTGTGTGGCAGAATGAGATGGTGTCTTTACCTTCACTCTTGCCCGTGATCTTACAGCACAGATTCTGCAGAAGCACGTTGGGGGATTTCTGATCAAGCGCCGCCATTGTGCTCGTATATATTACCTTCCGTGCGAGCAGAAACGGTCCGCGGTGCGTTTTTAACCGCTGTCGCTTTTCCTCTGCTGGGTTTCAGCTCCTGGCAACAACAGCGCCATTTTAACGGAACCCGCCGAAAAGCGCCCACAGTCGGACAGTCAACGGAAAATACAGCAGCGGTGCGCAGCGGAAAAACAGCCGGCTGGGAAATGAGACCTAGGAAAACGTTCCTCCCGACAAACGTTACTCATAACATAATAAAACATGTTGGGAAATTATTATATTATTATAATAATAATAATGATTGATTAATCTATTACTAATCAAAATTTTGTATTTTACTAAAAATTGTAAAGGGGAAAAATCAGTGATAGTGTTAATTGGGGACAGGACTATAACCAAGTCCATCAATGAAAAAAAAAATAAGAAGAAATAGATTATTATATATATATATATATAATAATATATATAATATATATAATCAGAATAAAAACTGCACAGTAATTATCTGTAAGTAGAAGTAGGTTTGCTGATTAAGGGTACTGAGACATTATTTGATAATAATAACAAAAACATAGTTTTATGAAAAGTAAGTGGTAATTAGCTATTATTAATTTATTTAGTTAACAAATTTAAATAATTTAAACTAATTGATAGTTGTTCAATCTTTATATCAATTCATCATAACAACCAAAAGTTGATTATAATATATAGAATATATCAGTAATACTCATGTGGTGTTGTAGTATTTAAAAGTAGACAGACAGTATTATTATTATTGTTATCTTATTACATTATAATAGTGAATTTATAACGATCCCATAGCGCAATAGTAAGTGTTTTATGCTAATAATATTTAGTCTGAGAATATTATTACTTATTATGTGATTTGTTATCGTTGTTTACGGCTAACAACACATTCTTTCCATCTTTATCGACCCTCAAAACTCTCTGTTCTAATTCTATTTTAACTATTTGTTTTCTTTTTTCTTTAAAAAAGCATGACCCTTTAAGACTTGCACTCGCTTTGTTTTCTAACTGCTTGCTTTCTATTAAAAAAGACCTCAAACACTAGCTTTCTCTATTCTTTTTCCATTCTATCTACTTGCGTTCTTTGATCACTATATAATTAAAAAAACAAAAACCTTGGTATGTGTACTGCGTTAAGCTAACTGAGACTTGTCATAGCAGTTGCATTTTATTGCTCTTTTGTTGATTTTGATTGATTCCATTGTCCTCATTTGTAAGTCGATTTGAATAAAAGCGTCTGCAAATGACTAAATGTAAATGTATTTTACTTACTGTTGTTGTTAGTTATTTATTCGACTATTTATTCTTCAAGTCCCCACACAGTCCTAAAGCACGCTTGAGAGGCCATGTCATTACCTTACACCGGTTTGTTGCGGGAGATTGACTGACTGGCAGTAACTGGATGGGGAGTTACCGGACACCGGGTACACCGGAGGGGCTGAAAATCCCCTTGGGCGGGTGGGTGTAGCCGAGGAGTGCGCGTGCGCTCACGGGGCTCGTGACGTTCCGGTGCTAACCGACGGGAGTCGGGAGAGGAGAGCTTTACTACACCGAGAAGAAGCAGAGCGAGTGCGGCAGTACACCAGAGGGACGCTGGACAAGGAAGAAGTGGCCAGTCCCTTAACATATTAAGGCAAAACCTGGGAAAACGAGAGCTTGTTGTTATTCTCCTCAGTCAGTGAGTGTGTTTGTAGATGAACCCGGAGCATGTCACTATGACAACGTTTGGACTTTACACAGTAGCCTTCTTCTTCATCTCAGTAACGTTAGGCGCTGCTCTGTAGATATCATAATCGCAGTAGTCGCGTAGGACTGCCAGTTGCCAAGCCGTAGAAGAAGAAGCCGTAGAAGACAGTCATGGATCAGAGACTTGCTACAATGATCAGCTAGCGTCTTGTGTGCCCATTCTTCAAGATTAGAGGAGAAAGCGGAGACAGCACACCTGGGGCAGAATGGATTTGAGTAGCATCAGGAAGCTCATCACTCGATACGTGAGTACAGACGCTATCTATCACTCTCTCCAACTTGTTGGTCTGGTTCTGTAGGGCTGCGCTGCTTTCGATACACATTTTTGTACTTTAAAGCTAAAATGACACGTTGTATATTCGTGTGTCCGTTTGGTGCATCACTTTTGAGCCTCTCTGTGAATATGGAAAGAGCTAGCGATATGGACACAACCAACCGGTATCTTACTCTTACTAATCTCAGGCGTTCGTAATGAAGTTATCACTGCGGTCCGTTCCGTTTGACTGTGACCTGATTCTCAAACGAACTCACTAATGTTATGTTTTCATGCCAAATGATGATAACACCGGCTGAGCTCATGACTGAGATTCACAGAGTGTGTTATGAAATATCAAAACTGGAAATTAGCCTCAATGAATTAAAAGGTAATGCGCACGCGCGGAGGGCAGGTGTGGATGGATGATAAAAAATGTGAATAGTTTAGTATTGCACACTTGTCAGCATAATACGTTAGTGTCCCGTAAGTGTTTTTTTTTCTTATTATTTTTAAGCATTGGAAGCGCCCCATGAAATCCCAAATCTCATGTTTTGCTTTCAAGAACTGTTATAGAATATAGAATAAAAAAAATATATAAATAAACGAACATACAATCTAAATATGAAATCAGACATTATTATTATTATTATTTATTCATATTTTTTGCCGACCAAATGTTTGTATTTCCTCTCTAAAAATCATGATTTTTGGCAATCTATAATATTTTAGTCAAGATCAGCTGGTATAACCTTGCTAGTTAGGCTACTGTAAAAACAATGATCATATCCTCCTGAGACCCAGCTATGGAATTTTTGTCTCTGTAGTGGACATTATATTTTAGTGAATTTCTATGAGACCTCACATGTCACAGTTTTAAGTCTGTCCTGTACAGAGCACATTCAGAGCACATTCAGGGCTTTTCAGAGACACCAAATGATTGGATGTTTCACCATGACCACTCCCTCTCCTTGGTTTTAGAGAGATGGCTGACATTAATTTAGTGATAAATTGTACATCCTTATGGAAATATGATATTTTGTAATTATCATTTAAATCAGTCTAATTTTTAAACTGTGTTGTAAATCAACATCTCAGGAAATTGTTATGGGGTTTCAAATCAAAATATGACCTGTTATGAAACAGGACATCAGTTTCATACATGTCCACTGTAGAGGACACCAGACTTAACGCATGTCGATTATACATTTTGGGAGACAAAATAATTGAATAGGAAAACAAATTATATATCATTATTCTTATGAAATATTAGATATTATTATGAAAATCTGGTCAATTACTACTCCCATTATTACACTTCTTTTTTCAACATGCTGTCCCAACAGCACTTTAATATGCAAATTAGATACAGTGTGTAGATAACATTGTGCTTAATGGGAAAACCAGATCATGGAATTTTTACACACATATTTTATAAAGCAAAATGGTATATCAAATATTTTTGTTATATATTTTATAACATAGTTGACAGCCATCCTTAAAGTTAGGTATAAAAAAATCCTGAAGCCTAAAAATTGATTGGTGATTTAAAAAAAAATCCCATTGTTTTTGCCTTTTCATGTCTATTCTTGTCATTTTATTTTTAGAAAAATTGAGTCGTCGTGTCCTCTACAGAGGACATAGCATAACATATAAATGAAATATAATTTTAAAAAACATTTATTTTATCATTTTTTTCATATGCTCTAAACAATGTAATGACATGAAAAAAAAATACTAAATTCACAAAGCCTTTTATTTCTGGTTCTCAGGAGGATATACTATTTTTTCGGTCAATTTTGTGGGAAATTAACTGTATCATGAATTGCACCCAGTGTTTGCTCCCAAACTAGCTTATCCAGCTCAATTTTGAATAAATGTTTTTTTTATTTATTTAGTGTGCTATAATTTAGTATGACTTCTTTTATTATTAGTTTACAAAAGGAAAAATCATTCGAAAGTATAAAAATGATTTTATACTCTATTAATTGAAAGAGGCTTAAAGGCTGAAATGCATGTTGTTTTGTGCGTCAGTAAAAAAAAAAAACATCCAGTTCCATTAGAAACAAAGAAACATTGTTGCTCTACATCGTTTTCATAGACGTGTTCAGTCAATAGGTTACTGTATGTCATTACCACACAGATTAGACCTGCTTTTAAGCCACTTAGCTCACAGTATAGGCAAGAGTACATGCTAAACCAACTGTCCAAGCTGTTGGGGGTTAGAGAAAGAGATTTGCTTAGTAACTGAATCAAATAGTGTTGTCAAGATTCCTTAGTGGGTTAAACAAGCAGGCATGTAAGGTTAAGGACATTTTACAATGGAAAACAATACTAAATGTTATAATAAATATGTTAGACAAAAGTTTGAACAATATTTCAGTGGTTTATGTTCTGTTTGTTGGTTGGTAGCTGAAATAGTGAAAAAGCCTAGGAAAAATCTGCATGAGTATTTAGTTCTGCATATGAATCTGTTATTCTGTAGTCTGTCACTGTATCAAGCTGACATGCGAACAGATGAGCAAAATCTCTTGCGCTGTCTAGACGGTCTGTAGAAAACCTGATGAAAAGTGTGCGTTAAACATGACGTGAGTATGGTTGTTTCATGTCACAAACACCTCTCACCTGTCTGCCTGTATGTTTGTGCTTTGTTTGCTCTGGTTTTACGGTAAACCATGTTACACATAGGGCTCAACAATAAGGGTGCCCTGATGAACGATTGCTTCAGTGTTATTTTATTATCATTGAGATAAAATTTTTTAATTTGTTTGATTTTAATGAGTTTTGAGTTAGTAATGCAGTAGTTGTTCTTGTAATTTTTTATTAAATATAGTTATTATTCATTTTTATAGCAGTTGTAGTTGTGGTTATTGTAGTACATAAAGTAGGCTAAATGAAAAAGAGAAATGTTGCATTGTCAACAAGCAATAAGATTTTTATTTCATTTTATTTTTAGTAAATAACCCTGGGCTGCTTGTGTCACAAAATATTACAATTGTTGATCATATTCATAGGTTTTACAGAGACCTTTTTGACCAGTTAAAAAAATGACGTGACTATTAAAAATGTTTTATTGTTGAGCTCTGCTCTGCACACATTATAGCAAGATTATCGTTAAACCTTCAAATTCATATTTGCATCATTGAGGTTTGAGAACAATGCTTCATTTGAAATGCAAAGCAATACAATCTAAGTCATTCTTTCTAAACTTTGAAGTTAATTTATCCTGAGGAAAAGTTTAAACTTTTATGAAAGTTAAATGCATGTCAGTTTTGCTGGGAAACAGGCCGTTTGTTTATCTCACCCTAACCGATCATTTAGAGAGAGCTGTGTCATGAGACCAGACTGAGTGTGTTAGTCACATGAATGTGTGTGTGTGAAAAGCACAGTCCACCCCACTGCTCTTTGATCTAATGTGTGCTAATGCAGGTTGGCAGAGTGAGAGGAGAAAGGCAAATGAGAGTAGCGGGTAGATGAGAGGGGAAGAGAGATGGAGCGAGAGAAGACAAGAAGAGAGAAGGATGGAGAATGAGATGGATCAGAGGAGATGAGAAATAAGTCCCTGTGCGGATTTGACTGGCTCAGACAACAAAGGAAGTGACAGTGGAATGATTTGCTTCCACCTGTAGTAGCGCTCACTTCCAGAGTCTGTCTGTCTGCTGAATGGGCATTTTCACTGTAGGAAGATAAATATGTAAAATGGAAATCTGAAACCTCTTTTAATATGCAAAGCTCATAATTTTTAGTTCAGCTAGAATATGTTGGTAATATGGAAATTGTTGTCTGTTTAAGAGAGAATAGATTAGTTTAGAATTCATAGTAAGCATGTCCGAATTATCAGTTGCAATCCCAATGGGTGCGCATTCTTATTTAAGGTGTTATTTAAGGTGAGTTGTGGTGGGTGTTTTTTTTTTTTTTCAGTATTCAATCTAATACTTCATACATAAAATACTTAAAACATAGCAACATTATTAACCAGTGGTTTGGGGCAGGGTTATCTTTTTGATCAACCAATCACAGACAGAGATAGTATTTAAACAATCATTGAATTAAGTAATGTCTTACTACTTAATGAATATTATGCTGTAGAACGTATAAGTGAAACAAAATGCATTATTCCACAAAAAAGTTAACATGTTTTCAATAGAATTTTAGCAGTTATTAAAAAAATATATATATTAAAAATCGTGGCTCTCTTTCATACTGCAATTTAAAAAAAACAAAAAAGTATCGTGCTATTGCTGCAGTATATTGTATTCATATTATACTAATCCGAATATAGCCAATGTACAGTTTTTAGCAGATATTTTATTTCATAATACAGAAAAATTGTCTTTATATATAAACGGTACTTACAGTTATTAACAAAACAGGTTTCCAGTGCTTTATTACTGCACAAAAACGCAATTCCCAGCCATCACCGGCTTCTGAATAATTTTCAGCATTGGACAGGAAGTAGCATGACTGCCCGTTTCCTGTCCCAGGAGGCTCTGAGGTAATTTGAGCTCTGTGTACAGAGGTAATCTCATTGTCTGTGATCAGCATCAGGAAAGACTTATTGGAAACCATCCTACATGAGCAGGAATATGATTCAGCTGGCCAGACAGAAAAACAACATGGAAAGTCATGCCAAGCAAGTTCATACAGTACATAAATGTTTCTCTTTCCAACTATGACCATAATCAGCTGTAGACTAACTAGCATGAAGTCTAGGAGTAGAAGTATTATTAGGAATATGTAATAGGAATATGTAATATGAAGGAATAACATACTACCATACAATTATTATTTCTGTTGTATGTGTAATTTCTATGCACAAATTAACCAGCAGTATTATTTGTTGTGATTTCTTTTTTCTTTTAAACTCTTTCTGAACTCATAAATTGATCCGATGTGCATTGTAAGAAGAAAAATAAAGACAGTAGAAAAAGGTTCTGATCATTTTCTGCCAGGACGTTATCTGTTCATTTTATGGATATTTCCTTTAACCCTAAAACACAACACAATGCAATTTGTAATTCAAAATACAGGGAAAACACAGTTGAAAACCTTTAATGGACTTTACTTAGAGTGTGAACTAAGATATGTTTACCTAAGACTGCATTTTGTGTAAAAATCTAATTGGTAAACAATTAGCAGTTTTTATCTACTAAGATAACTGTAAATAAATCACAAAATCAAAATTGTAAAGAGGTCATGTGACAACAGTGTAACATACTGTTGTTGCATAATGTTTAATTTCACATGCAATTTATTACTATGCAGTCAGCTTGCCAGTTATGTCACCCATAATAATAATGTATTGCATTGATTTAAAACATGTTTACTTGACTAGCATTAATGGTGCAAGCAACACATATTTGATCAATAAATCCAACCTAATGCAACACTTTAGAGCACATCATCCAACACAGTAAGTGCCAGCAACTAGCTGACCAAGCAACGAGAAATAAAACTATATCATTAAAACAACCATCAGTTTTACTTAAATAGTCTTAGCTTATGTCATTGTTTGTGCCTTTGGCTGGATAGTAACACCCCACAACAAATCTGAGCAAACCATATGTGGCTATATTTACTGTATGTGTCTCTTATGATGGATCACGTTGGTTTAATAAAGCTAACAGCAGCAGATCAGGGTGATGTATATGAACTTTCTGTCATCACCTACTTTCCTTCATATCTTTACGAACCAGTATGGCTTTCTTTCTTCCATTCTGGCAGAATTTAAGAGTTAAGGTTTTAGACTGCTGAGGACTGTTTGCATGCAGCATACTCATGCAGGCACGTACGCATGTTCACCATTCATCCCGTAGACAGCGGACGCTGACCCGTGAACCGTATCCTAGAAGGATTTGTTGGTAATCAATATGGGGGATGAAATGATAATCATTATCCTCACGCTTGACATGTTCACCATAGTTCAGCTGAAGTTCATGGTCTGCGCCTGAATTTACAGAGTTGAGAGCTGTGTTAGGAAACGACTAGAAGAATTTTGCCATACAAAGCTAAATGTGTTCTCACAAACTTATTTAGACTTTCCATTCGAGCAGCCTGCTGCATTCCATTCTGAGCAGCTGATAAGTGACAGCACACTGTCAGCCGAACGCTGGTCCCTCAGGGTCTGTCAAACAGCAGCACCATGTGATTCTTTTCTAAGTAGAATGATCTAATGACTGGTGCTGTGGTCAAACATGATGTAATAATGCTGATGTTTGTTCTCCAGTGTATTTGTGACTGGATTTGTGTTCAGTAAAGAAAAGAAAGGGGGGGGGGGGGGGGGGGGGTGGTGGTGGTGGGGGGGGGGGTGGGGGGGGGGGGGGGGCGGGGGGGGGGGGGGGGGGGGGGGGGATATTGTAGATTTAGCTTCAGGATGGAAACATGGCTGTGTGTGAGAGTGACAGTGAAAAATGCTAGATTTTTATTTTTTACCCTTGAAGAAAACTTAAAGGTCAGAAAGGCATGGTAATGTTTTGAAAGATGTGTTCGCCTTCCATAAAAATATAAAAATATCAGCTTATCTCTCCTCTTTCAAGCAGAAAATAGTGTGATTCAAAAAATTAGCACAACATAACAGACACTCTTATACCATGGACATGTCTTAAAAGTTAAACATTTCAGCCCAAGACTATAGTGTAGAGACAGTTACATTTGTGAGAGAAGGCCTTGAGTTTGGAGTTTTTGGGTGTAACCCTGTTTTAGCTCACTTCAGCTGTCCTTAGAAGAACCAACATGCTGCGACAAGCAGAGAATGTTGTTCATTCATTAGGATGGGAATTTTTCCTTTTTTCTAGGGGGGTTTTAAATGATTTTCCTAAGTGATATTAGATTTATTTTAAAATGCTGATGCATTTTCAAAGTTCTTTTAATGTTCACTGAGATTCTTGTAGCTTTCTGGATGCACGTCTATGTCTACTGTAAATCAGGATAAGGACAGGCTAATCGTACCTCTGCTCGAAGCCACTGCAAATGCTCTTAATGATAAAACTTGTTGTAGACCTTCAGCTTCCATATAAATTACTGTAGCTCTTGAGAGCTTACCACACTCTTAATACAACAGTCAGAGGAAAGAGCCACTGGAATAATGGCCTATTGATGGCTGTGAAATTGAATTGTGCTTGTTAAAAGAACACATGACCCTCTACTCGATAGCAATAGAGAAGAATGCCATTGAATGGGCAGGTATTTATTTGAAAGAGGACTTTATTTGATATATTTATTTGAAAGAGGGCATTACATTTAGCTTTAAGATGGGGGGAGTGGAGTAGGAAAGAAAGGATTGGTTTGAAATGAACTTCACTGGATCTAAAAGTCACATATTTGATATAGATGGTGTTTTTTTTTTCAACTTTATTCTCTTAATCTTTGGGAACGTTATCCTGTTTACTACTAAATTCATGTCTATAAATGTAAATGAAAAATGAATCTGTCATAATGACTTCAAAGACCTGTGTATCTGCCAGACCTTCTCAAGACATCCTGCATGCTCGCACGGAAGATGTGTAGAAATGTAATGATGTTTGGTTTGAGTTATTCAACAGACATTCTTTGCTGAGTCAGACTGTCTTTGTATGAAAGGGCCGTTGAGTTTACGCAGTGTACCCACAGATCGATGGAAGCATTTTCAAGGGCTCAGCTGCTTAAATCCAGGTGTCCCTGCCTCCTGGGAATGGAAATTCATGTTGCTCTTGTTCGTTTGCTGACCTGAGATCAGTTTAACAGTCGTCTGATCACAGTTTTAGGTAGAGGATGGACAAACTAGTCCCAGATCAGTGTGAAAGGAAATATTTTGGTTATGGTACATAGAGTCCTGATTACAGCATTTCTAGGCCATGTTTTGTTTTGTTTTTTGACACGATAGTAATTATTTATTTTTAGGGCTGACTTTGCATTTCTAATCATTAAAGGTCCATTTTTAAACCAATAGCCTGGCATTAACAATAATGAATTTTTGCTGAAATGAACTTATCTGTTAGATTACAAGAGCTATTTTTAGCATGTAATGGGCATTTGGCTTTTCGCAGATGTCCAGATGGAAATTTCATGAACATGAAGCATAAAAGAGTGTTTTAATATATACCTTAATCTATCAAAAAACACTTTCTAACCTTCGCCTGTCCTCGTTCACTTTTTCTTTTCATCCCATGGAACCATCACTAAAAACATTGAATGCTCTAAATGAGATTAACAGGAGACAGGAGAGTTCAGCGGAGCGAGCTGCCAAAAGTTCTGGTCATGTTACCTCACCCCTGTCTGATCCCTTTTTTTCTACTTCTGGGTCCTGGCTACTTGAGGGGTAATCCACCACGCCAGTGGACATAATGACTAATGCCGAAACCTATCAGTCCTGTTAAAATAGTCGACTCGTTGGGTGGGTCACGTGTCAATAAAACTACTTATACAGTGAGGGATAATGTGGAACCACATAAGACCGACTCAAGGCTGCGCATGTAGGCTGAATGCGACGTGGATGTTTGGTACTAGACATTTTGATCGTTACTGCGCCGGCCGAGGCAGAGCGAGGCTGGGACTGATGGAGGGCCATAGCATGCTGAAGACTGCCAAACAGAAAGCTCTTCGTCACTCACGTCGCCGCAGGCTATCTTGTGGCTGGTGGTCAGCCGAAACCACGGTCCTTAGCTCAGTAACGCTCCAAACGGCACGAGCTCCCACTACTGTGGACGGCAGGTCTGGCAAAATACAAGACAGTGTGGAACTGACAGGAAAACAAATGGCGACACATGAACTAAGTTCCCAACCTGGATGACTGTCCAGTGTACCCACGAGAATAGAACCGTGCGAATACTCTTCTAAGAATGTAAAAGAGCACACCAAACGTGACACTCAGTTAAAGGACTACACAATATTACCCACGGTTACATACGTCAACCCACTGTATCTGAGGACATTGTATCAGGCGTGCCTGCCTTAGCCCGCGCGACAGAAAGAGGATAAGAACATACAACCACATCCCAACAGTCCACTTGGCTCAGCCACTCATCAAGGCGCGGCACAGAGCAACACCCTCGCGGACGCATCATAGTAACAGCTAAGTAAAGGTGCTGAATCTTAGTCAGAAATAGCATTGAAAGTGCTAGTATATTAATCCACGCAGCAAAGGCGAGAAAATATAGACATAGATATAAGCTCCTGGTTCAATGAAAAAAGGCACGACACAGAGCCACAAACAGGGAACTGAAAAAGTAACCCCATCAACATACACGATGTACATGATTGAATGATAATTTAGCATTTGAGGTTGGGGTATGTACAATATAAGTTCGAATATAAAGTAGTATTTATAGATTTCAGATAGACCAGACGACAGACAGATAGATAGATGATAGGCTTTTTATATTTTATAATGTTTTTCAGTATAAACATTTCCAGATTTTAACCACTATGCCACTCCAACCCACTACATTTGTTGTTTTAGAAGCAATGTTACATGTAAACATGGCAGTTCCTGTGAATTTCTCTACCCATCAGGGTGGATTATGAAGACTAACATGTTTGTCTGTCTTCCTGCTGGTTTGTTTAATTATGTATGAGATCAAAGTAACAGATGAAGTCATGTTATTAACATGCCCAGGACTCATGATGATTACAAGATTAGTACTCCCTGTGAGGGGGCTACTTCATGAGCACAGGCTAATTAGCTGGGCGCCATGCTGCCTATTAGAGCTCTCTACAGCCAGGACAAGTTGATTTAGTGATCGCAGAGCCTCACTTGTTGCAATTTGCATAGTACATCAGATTATATAATTATAAAGATTGCTGTTGAAGAATCAGAAATTTTTTTTAAAAAGCGATTACCTGCTGTATAGTTCACCCAAAAATGAATTTCAGTCTCATTTACTTCAACCCATTGTTCCAAACCTGATGACTTTCATTCTGACCTTTTCGTTTATTCTGTTTGGCATCAAACCAACAAACCATTTCTGGGGAAGCGGCATCAGCTGTTTAGAACATGACTTGGAACATAAAAGACTTTATATTATTGGTACGTCAGCGGAATAGAAGATGAATTTACTATTGTTAGATACATCCACTGTATAGAGCCACTAACTATCCTTCGGAATCAAGTCTTGGATAAGGCGCATTCCACACAGTTTGGCCTCTATGCGCACTATCAATAGGATACAAAAACCACTCTTGAAACTATAAAATCTGGCTGGCATACAGAAGGTGTGAAGCGGAAAATGCTGCCATCTTTTGCCTTACATTTACTTTTATCGCCCATTTGATTACCTCCGTCCGTTGCGCATTTTCTTCCCCGGAGCTCACAGGAAACCAGTCGCAAACTGATTTAATTTAAGAGGATGTGCTGGCAATATCCCCACACACATGAAGCAACCTTGCTTTTGTTCGGCAGCTCACATTTGCACATAGGATAATGAATAATTGATACTAAGGTACGAACACGCTGTCTAGTCATACTACCTCGCATGACGCCAAGGGCATGTGCGCGTGTATTACGACCTGCAAGAATGATACGCATGCAATTACCTGGTGGTAGCATCCGCCTCGCGATATGAATAGAAAGAGGGCCATGTAGGGGGATCAGTCTATACGCTACCATGGCAGAGAATATTGAAAAAACGAACTAGAACGGCCAGTTTTAGACACCCGATGTTTGCCGGTTTCCTGAGACACCAGTCCATTCTTTTGATAACTAGCGTGGCCATTTATTGTTTTTTGACAATGATAAGTTGTAATGGATGAGAATATTAAGGGGCTATCATTACCAGAAAGCGCCTGTGGTCAGTTTAAATTGGAAGCTGCTTTCTTCTTTGGCTGAATACTAATGCTGGTGGGTGGACATGTGTACAGGGTCATGATCATCACATTTAATATCCTGGACCCATCTGACCCACTTTAGGCTTTAGGTTTAGACAGCACTAAAGGCTGTAAGCAACATCTTAAGGTTTTTATAGTAGTTACCTGAATAAACTGGTTCCTAATTGTCAACACTCAATCTCAGCTCATTTTGCCAAATTTAAACATGTTTGAGTCAAGATTTCAGATCCAGATCCATATTAGTTTACCTAGTAAGCACTGTAGTATGCAATACTGTTTCTGAAAATAAAGCTTCTTTCTTGGCATCTGTGGTTCCATGAAGAATTTTTAGGATCCATGACGAAAAAGGTTCTTTATAGTGAAAAAGGGTTCTTTAGATTATTAAAATGTTCCTCACATTAAGAAAATATGGTTCTTTTAAGAACTGTTCACTGTTCAACCTTTGAGGAACCAAAAATGGTTAATCTATGTCATTGTCGCAAAATCTCTTATTTTTAGGAGTATACTGTTGAAAATATTCATATGTATGAACAGGTATCCTGAACATTTAAGGCTCAGCAGAATCTTGTTCTATTGACCTATTTTTTCTTCCCTAGGGGAATTTGAGGGCCCAAAGATAGATAGAGATGTTAACACTCTTGGATATTTGCTTGTGCATCTTCTTGTGAATAATCAAGCGGTCTTGTATCTCGCGCAGGAAAGTCTCAACTGTTTCACTCTGTATCTCATTTTGGGCTGAATTTACTGAACTGTGTGAGCTGAAGACGAGCAAAGAGGTTGGTTGAAGCAACAGCCGGATCAAACGTTGTGTAACATTAAAATCACACAGGGAAAAGCCGTTAATGGGCACAGCCAGGACCTCATAAGACCCCACAAGCCTTTGAGTCTCTAGATGATAAAGCATGTGAATGAAGACATTTCTTCGAACTGACGAACAGGTTGAGAGAATTCATAGTAGTCTCATTGTGAAGTGGAGGATTAAGCCACTTTATTAATGTTAGTCTGAGAGTAGAAATTGCCCTTCATTGTGTTACATAGTTCGGGTGAGTTCCATAGAAGGCTCAATAGTATAATGAGAATAATGGGATACTATAATAGTATAAAAGTCTACATAATAACAGTAGAGATTCTGTACTACTCCTATTATATTTATGCAGCTGTCTTTGGGAATAATTGCTTCACGTAAGTTAATATGTGACTGACAAGGAAGCCTAAAGTTATGCAAAGATACAAAGCAGTATAGACTTTATTTGTTTACAGTTTAAAATGTTGTAACTTGCCATATTAGTTGCCATATATATTCATTAACAAACACTGGATCACTTATGAGCTAAAAATTGTATACTCACGAGCTAGACTATACTGACCATCAGCACGAGTAGGAGTTTGTACAACAGTTCACATACAAGAGCTCTGACTTTTGGAATCAGATGGCTTGAGGGTGTATAACTGATATCTTAAAGTCTTCTCAGCTTTCCTTTACTTTCTTCTATAAAGGTGCATGTTCTGTTAATGTAATCTGCCTGTGACTTTCAGAATTTTTTTTTAATTAAATTGGACATCTTATGTTTAATTCAGTGGCCTGGTGCAGATGCACTGACCGTTCTCACATTTTTAAGTCACATATCTGTTATCAGCTTATGGACACATGAGAACATTCTGTGGCAGTCCATGATAAACACTGCTGTGTAACAGTAGATTTCTGCCATACGCTAGGCTTACTGAAAGTCACTGGCAGGTGGAAGAAGCAGACAGATTATGTAACACTCACTTTTTGCAGGAAGATAAAAGCTGAAGCTATATCACTGATTGCATGGGAATTGAATGGGATGAAGCTGAGCAAGCTCAATTGTGGTGTTACCTGACTGAAGGCAGTGATGTGAAACTATAACTTTATGCAACAGCTCATTTTATATTTATGCAGGAAGTGTTTATGCTGAGGTATTAGGGAGCATCTTCATCAAATGTTCATGAAAACACAATTAGAGTGCAGAATATGTGAATAAACAGGAAGAAATGATAATCAGATTTGTGGTGGGATTGTAGTCAATTTAATGGATATTTCTTAAACTGCTCTGTTCTGTTTACAATAGGATCATTCTACGAAACTCATACATTTTGATAAGGAGATTTTTAAAGCAATTTATTTGTAGGAATTTTAAAATCTGTCAGACAAATAATTTGTTTATAAAGTGTTAATAAGTTGCTCTTTCCGTTTCCGTTGATATATTTTAATACATGCTGGAATATTAATATGACTTGAAAAAAGTGTCAGGGTTGACAATTTAGAGTTTGAAATTACAATCCTTGTGCTCAAGGTTGTGAAACTACAATATGCTTCTTGGAATGAGGATTTAATGTTTCAATTATTAGTTGTATCAATACTTAAGACAAAGTAATAACAAGTGAATATTTGATTTATCCTTGAAGATGTCACTTAAAAAGATTATGATGTCATTATGATTTTATTTTATTTATTTATTTATTTACAGAGCCGATCCTCCCTATACGCAAAATATGCAAGCTCTGTAGGGCCCCGAAACACCAGGGGGGCCCTTGCTCTCAAAGATTATTTAATTTTAATTTCGTTTTTGAATTTGGCCAGCAGTTATGAAAACCGCTTATGTCATTTATTTTAAAATGAGGTGCGCTGTTGCCCTTTCTAAGTAAAAATCAGTCAAATCATGTAATGTTAATGTCATACAGTGTCTTACTCGAGACCAAAAAAAAAGAGTTGAAAGTGTACCGAGCAAGTGGCAACCTCCCGCTCTCTCTCGTGAAGCCAACAAGGAAGTGACTTAAACTGTAATTCATCAACTGGCTGCTAGAGGCTGGCTGCAGTCAATCCCATAGACTCCCCATGTTAAATTGCCCAACTTTACAGCAGAAAAAAAATTTTTACAGCCTGGTTCAAAAAATTATTTGGTCTATATAGCTAATTTTGCCCTTCGTGCCAACTGTGAGGGAGGTGAATTTTTTTTTTAACTCATCCGTTTAAATTATATTAATTCTTAAAGTTCTGCATAATTAAGGGCTTGGCCACTTGAGTGACAGGTGGATTGCCGCTGCTGTCACCACCGTCGAGCTAGGTGGGCATGGTTTCAGCAACTTGCTCCCGCCTCTTTGCCCATTTTCGATTATCCGGGAGTGACTCAAAAAAAACATCACTCTTTGACGCGCACCAGAGGCTACGGCCCCCGCTCCCGCCCACTTTTGCTTCAAAAATAATTTCTCTTCGAATCTACTGGTTTACGTCATGGACACTACGTTCCAGTTGTTTTATCCAGTCTATGGCCCGGAGCCGCGGTAAGATACAAAGGCCCGTTCTTTCCTCAAGTGGACAAGGCCGTTTTCATTCATTCATAACCGTCATTCAAACACCCCCCCCCCCCCCGCCGACACGTTTTGGTAGGGCCCCCAGAATTCTAGATCGGCTCGGTTTGTTATTTAAGAGTATCCCTTTCAAGGGGAAAATGATCATGGTACTTAGGGTTGTGACGTTGAGGAAATTTTCCCACCGGTTAATCGATGTGTGACCACACCGGTAATACCGGTATCACCGCGGGGGCGGGGGAGTTCTCTCTTTTCCTCGCTTTCCTTCGCTTTTAAATAGCTTGTAAAAGCTGCATGCGCATTTTACTTTCAAATAGCGGCAATTCGGAGTGAAGCAATTGTTCGTTTGAATTTTCCCTCTTTTCCTCACTTTCCTTCGCTTTTAAATGGCTTAAAAGCACCGTGCGCATTTTACTTTCTCTTTCGAATTAGCGGCAATTCGGCTTCAATTGCTTGAATGCAACAAAAAAAATACAACGTCAAACTCACTTTAGCCTATGTATAAAACATTGAATTTTTATTAAACAAAACCATCAAAATACCCGGGGGGGGGGTAAATGCATAGGCAGGCTATGCCTATATAAATAACAAATAACTACTAAAGTTTAAATATTTATACAAAACTGGAAATAGGCTATTAAAACATGTCTAATATATAACCACTAAATAAAAACGTTATTAGCAAAAACGATACGAAAGCTTGGATGCCACGGCATACACCTTGGTCCAATAAAAGTAATACTGACACAAGTTTATAAAGAAAAATCCTCAACATGTGGAACCATTAAATAAGAAACGATGGTTTAAAACAAAAATCACCTTAGATAACGGCGGCACCGGTTTTCAAATCCAACATATTGCCAAACAGCGCTTTTTTCCTCTAGTTGCGAACTAAGTAATCCGCGATCGTCTTGTCTGTCTCGACTCACTCTCCTCACTGGAGAAATTAAATCTGATCTGTGATGCTGTTGTTCGGCACGCTGCATTGAGTAGCCACGTTCAGTTTTTAATTGTAGTGTCTGTTCTTTTACTGAACTAAATGATTTTTATTACTATAAAAAATCAAAATGACGGTGGGGGTCGGTGCCGCGGTGAGTAAGTGACGTAACCGGTGTTGCGGCTTAAAAACGGTATCACCGTCAGCACCGTCTAACGCGGCAAGCCTACATGGTACACACTTGGAGTCTTTTTACTAATACACTGATACTAAAATCTGTGTTATCATGCATGTGTGTTAGATGCAATATATATTTTTGACGATAGATAGATAGATATATAGATATAATAGATAGATAGATAGATAGATAGATAAATTTTAATTGTTGAAGAATATATTTTTCACAGATATAACTGTGTAGATTTGTGTAGAAGTTTTCGGTATGCACTGGTGAAAAGATTGAGAGACTGCAGTGAATCGACAAATCATGTTTACTCTCTCAACCTTCTTTTCATCTATTCTTCCTCTGGGTTCACAGTGGGGGCAAGAGTGAATTATTCCTCTGCAGTGTGCTGTCAATTACAAACCTATGGCTCCATTTTTCAATTAGCTGGAACGCAGGATCCCTGGCTGAGATGAGCTGAACATCGATCCTCGTCTGAATCTTGTTTGCATCTGAAAAAACATCAGTATGTTCTTTGTGCTTTAGTTACACTTTAAACACTGTTACCTTTTGGTCCAACACACACTCACATAAATGTATTATTTAATAAGTAAATACATTTATTCATGACTATTGTTAGTTGGAATTGCTTGAATTCTCAGGAAGCTTGTATAAGTGAAGATGATAGAACATGCTTTTAAACATGGTTGAGATACTGTACTTGAGAAAAGAGGACATCAGGTGAATGATTAAACGTATAAAATACGTTTACAGAAACATATTCTGTTCATTTTCCTCTGTTGTCTTCACTCTTCCATCAGAATACATTAGTTATAATATACAGTATACATAAAATACACAAAATTATCCTTAAGGCTCTATGGCTGTAGAACTTTGTGTATGTGTGAATTAGTGTAAAGTCATTACACTGCAGAGAAGAGAAGCCTAGCAGAGCTTATGACTCATTTGGTAAGTGGGTTAATTTGAGTGACCCACTAAAGAGGAGCAAACATGTGTTTTAATGTGAGGTTAATGATAAAAGTGCTAGCTGTAGGTCAGGACCACCAAGAGCTTGTGAACACCCTGAGAGACTGTATCCTATACATTCAATTTCTCACACTCCTGAGTCGGATCAAGAAATGGTCCCTCCTGTCCTTATAATATACTGTTGAGTATATGTGTGAAAGAAAAACTTTATTTCTGGTCATCAAAACAATATAATATATACAATGAGTCAATGTACATTATCTATATTATCAAAAAGCAGGAGTGCATAAGAAGTGATATTCATTTTATTTCTCTTGACATATCCTTGAAATCTCTAAGGTCGGGCATACACTGTGCGATTTCATCAAGGTACCAACTCACACTGTAAGAGCAGATCGCATGCGATGTAAAGACAAAGCATCACTATTTACCGTGCTCACACTGAGCGGGTCCCGAGTGTCTATGCACGATTATGTGCCTCACACTATACGTGTGACATACTTCGAGGAGTTCGCAGATGATCCAACGTGTATATGACGATAGCCAGAGATATTAAAAAAAAAAAAAGCACAGGTGATATCAGAATTTTTGTTCATTTTCAATTAATGTTTAAATTATTACCATTGCTATATTAATTATTATTATGGTAGGCTACTTTCATTATTAAATTCATAAGGTCTATAACATTCATTTGCCCCCATAATTTTAATAGCTCCTTACGCACACTGACGCGAGGCATAATAAATGATTAAATTAGCTTTCTCCGCCTTGAAAATGATTCAAACATTTCGATATTTTACCAATGATATAGGCCCAGTAATTTAATTCCTTCTAAAGTAGCCTATGTCCTAACACTCCTCAATATAATCAGTTCATCATGACATATAAACCTTTTTAGCCTCAGACAGACATTAAAAAAACACTTAGTTTTAACACATAATACTTCAATTCTTTTTGGTTGTTTCACTACGTGTATAAGCCTAAGATATTTTTTTAAAAATAATTAAGATAATACCCAATATGTCTCGTCTCCTCTGAGAGAAAATGTGCCGTTAAGCGTCGGATGCCGAAAGCTTGGTCAATTTTTACTTTTACTTTCTGTAGCTTAATGAATTGACTGGAGTTTAAAACTTTTTCACGGGCATAACTCACGCAGTTTGCAAATTGATTGTGTGGCATGCACTGGCTCGCCGTCATGGTTTAAAAACTAAATATTTATAATTTTGCGACATGTTTGTCTTTATCACTAATTGCAAAATTATGGACAATAGTTAACATTTCCCGTGATAATAACATTATTTTATCAAAAGATCTCCCTCTTTTCGTTTTTTTCTTGCTGCATTAAAGATTAAAGGTGCCATAGAATGCATTGATACAATATTTTAAAATGTTCTCTGATTTATTAAGTGAGTGAAGTGAAGTGATGTGTAGCCAAGTATGGTGTCCCGTACTTGGAATTTGTGCTCTGCATTTACCCATCCAAGTGCACACACACAGCAGTGAACACACCCGGAGCAGTGGGCAGTCATTTTTTGGGGGTTCGGTGCCTTGCTCAAGGCACCTCAGTCGGGGTAATGAAGGTGGGAGAGAGTGCTGTACATTCACCTCCCCCCACCTACAATCCCTGCCGGTACATGACTCGAACCCACAACCTTTGGGTTATGAGTCCGACTCTCTAACCATTAGGCCACGACTTCCCCCTACATAGAAGGTATGTGGCTTAGGTAAGGGCAAAAAATCTCCAGAAACATGTCCATTTACAACCCTAGGATTTGTCTCTAGAATGAAATGGTCTGTTATTACCTTATTTTGAAGGGTCATGAATAATAATGTTGAGTTCTGCTCTGATTGGCTGTTTCACTGTGCGGCTCATTTCAGTAGCTCTCACAGCAGGAAGGAAACACAGGGAAATATATATTTCAATACTGTCTCTCGCAGTTATATCATTGGGTAATTATACTGTATATAAATTGTGGGCATCAGGGAGCCGCTATTATGCTTGGCATTGAAACTGCTTTTGAATGCATGATCGCTTATACTTATCTTTCGAGATTTGCGATCGCACGTGCACTGTGTTAACTACATTGGCAGTACTTACCACACATTTTACAAGATAAGATGCTTGTCAGTGGTGCTCAGGATCTGTAAATCATTCGCTGTCATCCTCAGTCATCTCTCCTTACTCTGTTTATGTGGTAAGTGAAATCTTATGTACTTTAATGTTACAGGCTACCGCTAGCAAGCGGCTAACCGTGTCCCTTTAGTGGCTTGCATTATTTTATTAGAACGTGCGTTATTTGCTTTCCGTGCCTTTCTGAATACAGACACAAACCCATCCCTGCACATCACATCCCCACGCACAGCCTTGAACATAACATTTATTTCCATGATCTACCATTTTCGCTAATATTCTCGCTTGTTTCCTCACAATACCTGCAGAACTTCTGATTTTTTCGCTATGCAGGGTTCTGGGCTGCGGCTGGCAAGAATGGGCGGGTATATCAAACTGTTGGGGGTGAACTATTAGGTCCACATTTTTCAGTGGTCCTTTCCAATGCACGAGATGTACATAAAGGAGGAGGAAACCTGGTGTTTTGAGGCTCATCGGTTGTCCATTTCCATGTACAGAACTTTATATTCAACTATGGCAAGTATACCCGTTTTCCATTCTATGGCCCTTTAAATGGTTAAAGTTCTATTTTCGTGCAGGCACAGTGAGGGCAGTCGGTTCGTAGCTCTAGTTCAGCTGTGCGATACCCTCACGAGGGACGACCAACATTTTTGACATGACAGAGATTCATCCGACCGTCCGATTGCCTGTCGGGAGACACTTATCGCTTCTCGTTTCCCCCTGTACACTGCACGAACACTGCACGACAAACGACGCACGACAAAGCTGAAATTTAGCCCGACTCAAAAAAAGAGTCCCACGCGTCAGAATTCGGCTCAAAATCGCACGAAAATCGCACAGTGTATGCCTGGCTTAACTGAAAACAGACAATCATATGGCTTTATGCTTCATTGTATTTTATATGAAATTGCCAGACAGACAATACATTAAGGCTCATATGCGCTGCTAAAAAGAACATTTATGTTGTGATTTGTTAGTAATGCAATGTTGTTTGCCGGTTTAAGATTGAAAAAACACTTATTTTCCATATCATGTACTTATTGTTTCTCTTTTATGCCCCGCCTTTCTGAAACGCGTTGTTTTTTACAAAGCTCATCTTCTAAAAACGCGAGGTCTGCTCTGATTGGCCAGCTATCCAGTGCATTGTGATTGGCTGAGTGCCTCAAGCGTGTGACGGAAATGTTACGCCCCTCACCATACTGTGATGCCGTCTCCCAGCAGGACGAGACTCAGTCCAGCTGCTCTGCTTGTGCACATCCCATCATCGGTTCTCTTTTAGCAGTTCAGTCAATGTACTGTTAGGAGTAACTGAATAACTCAGGATATTGGTTTATTTCACGTCAGAGACGCCGGCGTGTCAGGCACGTTTATAAACCGAATAACTTAAGTAATTTGTGGATTAGTGCGTACTGGAGACGCGAACCGTTTCAAACGATTCAGTTCGATTTGGTTAACTGGTTCGACCGGTTCCATAAGAAAGATCCGTTAAATATATGTTCGTCGCGATCCGGACCTCCTAAACGAGACAAAACCAGTAAAAAACCCATTACAAACGGGCATTTGGGACATAATTACTGATTATAATGACTTATACTGTCTTTTTACGTGTTGCGTTGCATCGCGCCGCGTAAACATAAAACCATGTCTGCATTTGTGATCGGAGAAACAACAAACAACAAGCCTACTCTACACTGCTCAAAACTCGCGTTTGAATCATCATTGGCAAATCCTTAAAATGAAATACTTACAGTCTGTGAGTCAGAACAGCCAGACTGTCCTTGCAAAGTTGGAACTACCCACCTTTATAGAACAGCCTTGTGCACCGACCCTTAGCTACTGTTCACGATACAGTCCTCCTCCATCCCTCCATAATATGTGCTGCACACATCTGAATATTTATTTGGGTTGAAGTGTTCTGGAACAGGTGTTGTAAATACAACTTAACCACTCTTTTCTAGTTTTGTCCTCTTTTGGAAGACCAAACAATTAAAGTAGTTTCGCTTTCACAACGAACGAATCACACAGTGTCTCCACAACATGGCAGCAGCGGCAACAGCGAGAATAAAAGGTACGCCTTCTTTCTTTGTGTGAACATTTGGGCGGCGTTATGCAAATCTTCCCACATCGTGACGTAGACATGTAGGGGCGTGTTAGAATGAGCCGTTTTAGGAGGGTGTGGTTGACTCTTAACTTTTATAAAGAATATCTCTTTGGATTTGAGACTTTAGTCTTTGCAACTTTACAGATCTTCTCTCCAAAGAGAAAGGAAAATTTGAAATCGCATCATATGACCCCTTTAACATTTATTGATTTGTTTTAGCAAGTAGGCCTACTATGACATCAATCTATAGATCCTGGGTACTATTAATAACAACCATAATGTGACCACACCTCCTGGTTACATTATACAAACGTGACAGATTGGAGTGAGCTTGAGTTCACGTGGCTCGCTTCCTGAGGCTGGTCACCTGCTAGCAAGATTGATTATTGTGTGGGGTTGAGAGAGGGGCGGGGGTTTGAGTGTTTAAGTGATTATTCTTATATAATTCTGGAAGGCGCTAGCTGTTTATTCTCACCGGTTCTTATACTGCTGACTCCTCAAGAGAGTGCCGCACATCTGGTCCAAGCTGCTGGCTGTTGTAAGGGACTCTAAACATCTGTTTGATCTGTACACAGACAGACAAGAGATGACACATGCCCTCTGTGCTTTCCCACGCTTGGACACTGATGGATCATGGGTTGTGACCAATGCATGTCAAATAGATGGCTTTGGGCATGGTCTTTTTTAATTCTCTTGTGTATGGACTCGTAATGTGTTGGTTAAATATTTCTAGTGGAATATGTCAGGAGTAATTGATGACAAACTGTTTTTGAAAATTATTATTATTGTTGTTGCTATTGTTGTTGTTGTTATTTTTATTAGCATTATTATTTTCTTCCAATAATAATTAAACAGTCCATCATCTAATAAAATTTTTTTTTTTTTAACTATCTATCAATTTTTGTGTCTGATTAATAGTTTAGTAATAGTAAATAGTTCAGGAAATAACTATCATTGTCAACTAGAATTATGATATACTGTATATAATTAATTAAATTTTTGTTATTGTTATTTATTGTTGTATTTATTTGCTTATTTATTTACTTGTTGTTTTAATAATACTTATACGATAATTGCGAGTTTCCAACAACAACAATAATTGTTGTTATCAAAGTACCTTAGACTAACATCGATTATTCTTTTTTTTTTTGTCATTTTGTGCTTTCCATTTACTGTGCTGCTAAATATGGTGATACACAAGGACAGGTACACTTTACACTAATGGATACTAACTCCAGGCCTCTAAATATTTTATGTGCACATTGGCCCGGTGTTCCCCATGAGATAGCAAAGACCAGTGAAGGAGTCCTAACAGTGTAAGGGTTATCTGCTCTATGTCCTATTATGCTCTTTTACAAAGTCTTTTTTTTTGTTTTGGGGGTGTACTAGAACAGTCTCTCATATTAGGTTGTTCGAAAAACATATTATTTTACATTACTACAACACCTCTCCCCCCAGGCTGGCATGAATGGCTCGAATAGTCCCTGTATCAAATTAAGGCCCACCTTCTGAAATACGAAATGTGCTATGATTGTTTAGCTGGCCAGCTAGTGTGTGTTGTGATTGGCAGCACTCGGCGCCTGGTCGGGAAATATCATGCCCTTACCATAGCCTTCTGCCAGCTTCAGTGTAAATATTGCGTCAAATCAAATCAATTTGAGCGCGATTTAAACTCTGATGATTGTAACCACTCTAAGTTCATATGCCTTGGGAAATTTAGCGTGTCTCCGACATAGTGATAACCCTCGTTGCCTTCTCTAGTGCAGCTCAACCAGGTCTCGTCCCTTTCGTCGATATTTGTGATATCACAAATCCCGGAAAATATGCATTGTAGTTCAAACGAGTCGTTCGTTGTAGTTTTTAAAATGTGATTTCTGTTAAGTAAAATATCTCCTTTTGGAGTAGACTTTGAGCTTTGTAACTTTGCAGATCTTTTTTATGCTCAAACAGCAACATTACAGACTAACTAAAGTTGAAAAAGTGAAAAAGCATAATAGACCCCTTTAAGGCAATGGGGGTTCTAGTAGAGACAGTTGAGATTAAGCTTGATGAGAGAAGAACGTTATGGCATTCAAGTCTAGAAGCTTCCAGACCTCTCTGCTCTCTTCCAGGGGCGGAAGTAGCTAACGGATGGAGCGCATTTGAGAGCAAGTGTAGCATTTACCATAGATACACCTCCACCAGCAACAGCGTGAACCCCGGTCAGTGAGTGAGCGTAGCATGATCGCCACAGATGGCCAGTGTTGTTGTTTTTTGCAGATTTTTAGACATTTGCTTGCCAGTCTTTCTTGTATATTTCCTAAAGAAACATTTATACTTATGAGTATTTTTTTTCCGCCCAATGAATCAGTCAAACTGGTTTGGAAAATGGTGAATGATACATTAGCAAATGGATTTGCATAAAAAAGTGCTTATCCAAAAGACTGGAAAAATCATAGAAATACAGTGGGAGTATCTTAAAGGTACATCAGCACAAAACAGCCTTTCATTTTAAGGGTCAGAGAAAATGGTTGTACAAAACTCAATTATGTTGCCAGAAAAAATGATTAAAAAGTGTTATGAGTAATCAGAAGCAGAAAAGTTCATACATGAGCAACAGACTGAGAAGCTATAACAATTTGGGTAGGATTTTTCGATAGCGTCTTACTCCTGGAGTTGTTTACCGCACATATTTTCTCCCTGTTGCCCTGTTTCTTGGCTAGGGGCTGATTGTTTGGCCTGTTGACAACCCTATTAATCTCAGTCCTGTATGGGCCTGTCCGCCTCCCCCAACAAACTATATTTAAAACACCTTTTGTGATGTAAAATGTTAACCTTAAGGACGAGCTGACTGGACAAGCGTGATAGCTCTTATCGCCAGCTACTATGTGGACAATCCATGAATTATACACAAGTGTTTACAAATGTTACCAGAGCTACAGTACCACTGCATCAATAGCCAGTATGTGTGTGGGTTGTGATAGAACGGCTGCATATACCACAGAGTTTGCTGCATTGTTGCTTGAAAACACATTTGCTGACTCGCTTTCCGTTTAAACGAAGGTCTGTACTAAACATGCATTTATTTTGCATTGCACTTCAATGCATGCAAGCAAGAAGAGATCCATTAATGCACATCAATCAGACATAAGAATACATTCATATTTTCACTGCTATGTTAATAGTGTTTTATGCATTGATAAAACGCCGTCTATTGGCGTAGTGGCTTTCTGATTAATTGATCATGTAATGTAATCTGACAGATTTTCTAGGTTATATAACTTGCTGTGTGCTCCATTGGTCAGAGTAGTATATAATGGAATGTTCAATCATGTTGTTAAAATCCACACATTCAGACTGAACTGTGGATCCCTGTCTGCTTTTATTCCACTCATAAAATATTGTTGCCATGCCGCATAAACATGAAATGACAGTAACTGCTCTCTTTTAAGCAGTTAACTTTTAACCAGTAACAGCTCAATGCTTTTATTGGATTATTGAGTTTACGTCAAGACTTTGCATTTATGTTTTATTTATGATTTTCAAAGCGTTTTTTTTTTTTTTTCCTTTTTTTTTTCTTCTTTTTTTTTTTTGTTCATACACGAAACCGAATCAGACAAATCGTATCCTTTTTCCCTATTGCAGGGATATAAATTGAAATAAAAAATTCAGTCGGCGGCGAATCTAGCCTTGTGGGCAACGCGCCAACATATAGTGCCATTGTACTACAGGCGTCCCGAGTTCAAATGTTCAAATAAATATATATTTTTATTTTTTTAAAGAATGTAATACTTTTACTGTGCAAGGATGCATTAAATTGGTAAAAAAGTGACATTCATAATGTATTTTCTAATAGAAATTCTAAGAAGAAATTGTAATAATTCTAATAAATAAAGTATAGCATTTTACAAAATTATTAGTTTTACTTTATTTTTGATCAAACTAAATGCCTGCTTTGGTGAACAAAGTGACCTCCTTTCAAAACAGCTTACCCCGACACTACCCGACCCCCCCCCAACCTTTTGAAATTAATCTGTATCTTATTTTGTTTGCCCCCAAATAAATTAAGTCCAAACAGCTTTGAATGGATGGTGTAGTAAATTAATTTTCATTTTTGATGCACTGTCCCTTTAAAATGTGTGTAACTTCATTAGGTTTAAGAATCTGTTCCACATTGTCAGAATTTTTGAGAATGTTCATCAAGATTCCCAACACCATCAACTAAAAGCACCTGACCCGGAACAATTTTAGGGCAGTTGTTGGAGATGTTTAATCAAAATCAGCACAGGTAAATTGGATTAATTGTACTTTACTGAATTTTTCTTTACTATTAATACTTGCACTACATACCTGACCCAAATTGCAACATTGTGTTTTATATCACATGCAAAATAAGCCAATGCTCAAAGGTGAGTTTTGGATATGAATTCTGGGGCAAAGTTTAATAATCTCTGTTTTGTTTTAAAAAAGGGGTCTCTCTCTCCATCTCATCCCTCCCCCCTCGCTTTGTGCTCGCTCGCGCAACACACGATGTGCAAAACTCCGGATTTGAACAGTCAATAGAAAATACTTAAAATAATAACAAAACAGTAGCTTATTCAGAAGCGCCAGGTTGTCATAGCAAATTCAGAATGACCTTCTCTCCTAGGTTCACGAACGGTCGTCCATAAAATGCATTGCTATTCTGTTGTAATCTTAAAGATT
>JADLZN010004955.1:0-12731 GCA_018155175.1 Sinocyclocheilus anophthalmus
GTTATTGTCTCTCTAAAGAGTGGACTCTGAATCATTGAAACTAGTGGTTTTTAAAACGAATTCTAGCTGTTTCAGGGTTAAATCAACATGATCAGTAGCATATTGCCCGCCCATTTGTTGTGCACGCAGACCTGGGAAAACTTGATTTTCGTGTTGGTCTGAATGAAAATGCTAATTCATTCTTTGCCATTAGGTGCCGCTTTTGGAGCGGTAAAAAAATAGCTGTTTCCCCGGTAACGCTGTACACAAACGCTATTTTATCAGGCATTACAGGCATGATGAAAATGAGGCCAATCGGACCAATCACTGCAGATTAGCATCACACAAAGGAGGGGTTTGCAAAAATTAGGCTAAGCGTTTAGCTCGTTTTCGCAAATAAGGTAAAAAATCATATTATAAGACATGAACTTTTGTTGACCTTCAATGCATTCAAGGCCGACGACTATGTTGGTGACTTCCCAAAAACAAAAAAAGATAAAATATGAGCCTTATCATAAACCCATAATAGAGGCACTTTAATGAGTTCATGTGTAGATTGGGTTGTGTATTTCCATAACATATCAAGCAGAACAGGGATAATTGCAAGTTTTTTAACTCTCTCTCGCTCCCTGCTCTTCATCTCATCTTTTCAAACAATTTTCCACTGTACACACTGTCATGTACATGCCATTTCCCTTCTTTTACTTTTACTATGCCTGTCACGATTTCTGCCTGCCTCTGTACTTGGCACCTCCTGCTCTATGTCTGACTTTTCCCCACCCACTCTCTCTCTTTAGGAGCTCACAATAGTTCTTGATGAGTTGGAGGTCAAGCAGAAGGCATTGTACACGTCTCTACAGGACATAGTTGGGGACTTGAAGTCCAAACGAGGGAGGCTTGAACGCAGTGCCGCCCTGAGGAGACAGAGGGAACTGTATGTTTATTTCCATCTGGACCCAAGACTGCTCAGCAGAGCAGTGAGAGATATAGAGGCTCAAGCAGGGGTTATGTAGAATCAGAACGTAGACTTTGTCTACTCCTTTGTCTACTCAAGCCAACAATACAGGGGTCCCTGCTTAAAAAAAAAAAGTATGTTATATGCAGATAAGAACACGGACTATTGTTGCTTCTGTTATGGAGCTCCGTAGATCTGATATACTAATTTTTTTATTCTTTATTTCTGATATCTGCTAAAAGTTAATGTTCTTTAGGTATGACAAATTTGTATTTAGTACGTACAGTTTCACATCAATTTGCATTTTTAACAAATGTACTGCACGCCACACTCAATTTTGAATACTATGTTTCACGTGAAATAATCGAAATAATGTCAACTCCAATCAATATTTCACTTCATCTTTTATTTATTATTTTGTAAGCAGTATAAGTTTAGATAATGTTAGCAGTTGCCATATCACAAACAAACCCGCTCATGGGTCCTCATCACCCCTCATGGGTTTATTTAGTAATATCAACCAACTGGCTGTACATTATCGCTTGCTTATTCTAAACAATAAAGGTCTGATTTTGAGTGAAAAACATCCTTTAACCTTGTATTCACGGGTAATGGCTTCTGGAGGGACACCGCCAGAGATCTGGCTGGAGATAGTGGCCGCTATCAGCTGTTTACACCACTCCACATGAGATCCAGGACTGTGTGAGCAAAAAAAATTAAATCAAAAAACACTCAAGCAAGTGCTTCAGTCAATACATCTGCCATTAGCTGCTATTATGTGAAACTACAAGCGCCATACTGGCACAGTTGCAAGTATTAATGTGCAGTACTGACATCCTGTGGTCAGTGGACTAAATATGACAGATGGCGATATGAGGTCAGAGAAATGTGTCACACAGTCTGATCTTTCATTGCTGAAAAATGCAACAGAATATATTATAACTCATAATTAATATATAACATCTTGCATTTTGGCTTTAAAAATGCTTTTATGTCTTGTTGTTTCGGTTAATGTTATCAAGTAATAGGCTACTACCTAACTATATCAGCGTTATCTGAGCAGAAACAAACTAATGTACAGTATACATCAAGGTAAACATCATAACAATAAACAATATAGGACGCGTTTTATCTCTCCATCACAAAAGGCGTGCCTGAATCGCGCGCGTGCACACCGTAGATGGCTTTATTCATGAAAAACACATATAGAATTGTACATTTGAGCATAGAATTGTAACCTGTAACCTGTCTAATGAATCCACGCTGTCTTGTCGAGATGCGGGGATTCCTCCTCCGAGGTTCCGCGGTTTGCGCGGGACAGGCGGCAGCACCGGACTCTCTGAACCCGACGAATGTTGCTGTTTCTCCATTTCCCACCTTCCCGAGCTCCGTCGTGTAAGATGTGAATGTCTTTTAGCTTCCTCTAGTCTGTGTGTCTAGGAAGTCATCTCTATGTGGATGTTCGAGCGCAGCAGTCTGCGGTCGCCTCAGCTTCCTGTTCTTCTGCTGCTGCCGCTGACAAATAACGTTTCTCTTTTATTTATGTCAAGGAAGCAGCCATGACCAAACCCCCTCCACAACCCATATTTAGATCGTTAACAGACCGGCAGCTCGATATTGTGCGTATGCATATATATTTTCCCCACCACAATTGATGGTTAAACATAAACATTTGGAATACTTAATATTTTTAAAAATAAATGGTGTTCTTCTGAAACGCCCGCTATACTCAACAAAGAATAATGTACATAAAATGTATCACAGATTCCACAAGTGAGTAAGCAGCACACCGGTTTTCAACTTGATCACAGATGAAACATATTTGGAGCATCAAATCAGCATATTAGAATTATTTCTAATGGATCATGTGACACTGAAGACTGAAGTGATGGCTGCTGGAAATTCAGCTTTAACAACACATTTTAAAATAGAAATAAATTACATTTGAAAATGCACCAAACTAGAAAAGTTATTTAAAATGGTAATATTTCGAAATATAACGGGTTTTACTGTATTTTGGTTTTCAATAAAAAAGTACATTGTAATAGATAACTTGAGGCATGTACCTCATTAATATAACTAAGGAAACAGATCAGGCTTGCGCTTATTAAATTGTCTGGAAATAATTTGATATATATGCTGTTTTCGTATCACTGTGACAGTAAATCAATTTTTGTGATTAGAGTATGCATTTTCATTGCAGCCAATGCATGCTTGCAGGTCTTGAATAACATCTTTTTAAAGGTGATCAGTCATTCTAGACAAAAAGGAAATTGCATTGGGTGGTTTATATGCTATAAGTAGTACCGCATATAATAGTAATGCAAGCAACCTTTAATAAGCCTGCTGTCATACAATCAGAATGTCTGAGAAGTACAATAATGAGCATACAGTCTTTTCCTTGTGAACTCTTTAAATTAATTTAATCAGCATTATGTACAGAACAATAGCTGGCCAACAAATAAAGGATACATGTGGGAATACAAAACAAAAATAGATCCCTCTAAACTATTATGTCTAACTTAAGATAATGTCAGAAAAAAAATAAATTCAGAGTGCAGCTTTCCTTCACTCAATCTCATGCAATGGGATTGAGAACAAAAGAATTCCCTACAGAATCAGATCATTTTCAGATCTTTAAAATGTTACAAAGCAAAACCTAAATGCCCATTAAAAAAAAAGAAAAGAAATTATACTTATAAGCGGATGTCCAACAAACTACCTACAACTACCAAAACCAACCAAAAAACATTTCTAATCACTTTCCTTTTTATAAAACGGTCAAATTTTACACTGAATAAAATAATTATATTTTACAACAATAGAGCTTTCAACAGTAAAATAGGTTTTTGTTTGAGGTAATTACATCGTTCTGGTACTTGTACAAAATAAAAAATAGATTTCTGTCTTTTCCCCCCTAAAAACATCCCACCGCAAATGGTTTGTTTGTTTATTGAACTTGTTTGTCTTCTTCACACACACACACTATGGTTTAAACTTCATATCCTCATTGAGGTCAAAGTCTTCAGAAGTTCAGTTTTCCGTGGCAGCATGAGCAATGGCTCACCGTAGCCCTCCTCTATCACCCCGTGTCAGTCACCGCTCTCTTCCTCAGGAAAAGGCTGAATTTGGAACAGCTCAATCACACCGCTTCATATCCCAGCCACTCCATCCTACCCAAAAGACTTTGCAGACCATGCTACGTCTCGTTGGGAGCAATACTGTCAGCTCCATCAGAAACAAAATATTTGCTTTCCGTGGCAACTGCACATTGTTTTACAGGGTATAACTAAAAGCCACTAGCATGTAGGGCTTCAATTTGTTCAACTCCAGACCTCAGCAGGAGAAGAAACGACCTGTTGCTCAAACGCACAGTGAATGGAAATCATTCTATTCTACTGCTGATGCTGCCATAAAGAAAAAACAATGTTTCTCTAAAAAATATACACCTGAAAACCTCAGATATGAGTCAAGGCACCGAAAAGGTATCCGCGTCACTCGCTTAAAAAAAACAACAACCCTGGTTCTGTTCAACAAGCTAATGTTAATTGCTTCAGAACATTTTCCTACCATATCATACGGAGGACAACATATCTGCTTCCTTTACCTTCTGAGGTCAGCCATTTGAGTTTGCCAAGCAGTTAAACCAAGTATACTAATGAAATGATTTCTCTACCAAAGGTTGAGGACCCTGCTTCATACTGGATTAACTGGACACCATGCAGATTACAATTTACAAGACCAGCACTCTCTAAACACCATTTACATGCCATCTTACTAGTGCTCAACATCCAAAAATGTTCTTCACTCAGATCTACACTTTAGAACCCTAACAACACACATAACTTAACACTTAAATCACATACGTCCGTCCGACTTGATCGCTTTCAATCGTCACAAGACCATCCCAAGCAGTATCCAAGTGGCGTCTGGGATACACACACGTAATCTGACTCACTTTCTTCCATGGTATGCGGCATGAAAAAAAAACCCCCAGCACTGTCACTTTAAGGCTTCTCTTTTCGTTTAACGTTTTTTTTTTTGATGAAGGCCGTACTGTGGTTTTTTGCATAATTGTTTTGTTACTCATTATCGCAGACATGACTACTAATTGTGTTACCATAATTATCACTATTGGTATGTACAAATGTCCAATGTCTGTAACAGCTTGCGAGTGGGATCAAAAAGGTGTCTGTAAGTGTGTGATGTGCTGATTGGGCGTGGCAGCGTTGGGGGTGGAGCTGTTTGTCAAGTGGGTGGAGTCTGAGAGCTGCAGTTCCTCCAGTTTCTTCAGGTACTGATCCCTCAACGCCAGTAGCTCCTTATAGCGCTGCTCCACTGGACTCTGTTGCTGATATGCACAAATATACACAAACATGCACACATGTGAAGTGACAACTGTGTCAAATAGCCACCAGAGGGCAGCAAATACACTCTTTGATTTCAAATAAGGAAATCTGCATTTTTATGATAAAAATGTTTTGTGATGCACATAAGATGCTGGAATACTAGTTCTCGGACAAACATTTTGTATTAATCTATGGCTTGCTGGATAATTATAATAAGAATGACCAGTTTAATAATCAAATGTGGCACTATGGACTGTACTCACTACATTTGAATGTTTTTACTGGTCTATTTTTTTTGTAGCATTTAATATGTAAATTGTAAACAGCATTAATCTTTGTTATGACTAAGGTGGTAAAATGGTTATCTATGCCAATGCTGGAGCGGCTCCTGAAAAACCTCTTTAACAGAATGCATGTGTGTGTGTGTGGTGATAAGGACATTCTGAGTGACAGTTCACTGCAGTGCCAGTCAGGACGTAATTAAACTGGAGAGAGAGGATTTTCTGCACCGCTGAATCGGGTGTGCAGACACACACACACACACACACACCGAACACGAACAATCATCCCACCAAGAACATAGGCACAAACAACCCACTATAGAATAGCTGCACATGCTCCCGCCCCCCCCCCCCCCCCCCCCCTATGTTGATACCTGGGGGTTTGTATGCGAGGGTTCCACCGGAATGTAACTAAGTCACCCAAAGCTCTGGTGTCGCATGCTGCAACAGGGTAAAGCCACCTGACTGGATTCTGAAGTGTAGAATGTTTATATCAAGGATGTGGTCCACTGACAAAAGACCAAGATACGCCGTCTTCCCCCCGAACGTGCTAAGTTAAACAAAATGTGAGAGAAAAAAGGAATGAAAAATCAGACAAAAGATGGCATTTTGTATAACGCTACTTCCATATTTTGAAGCGAAGCTTAATATTATTCTATGTTAAAGAAAGACAGGGGAGTTTACATATAACACTGCATCAAAAGTTTTTTGGAATAATTAAGATTTTGAAAGAAGTCTCTTATGCTCACAAGGCTGCATTTATTTGATCATGTACAATATCAGTACAGTTATGCTGTGAAATATTACTAGCTAAAAATAACTGTTTTCTATGATTAGATATTTTTACGTATTAATTCCAGTGATTAAAGCCACATTTTCAGCAGTTATTACTCCAGTCTACAGTGTCACATGACCTTCAGAAATCATCTATATTCTTTTGAAACTTAAGACAGGTTATTTAAGCAGTGGGGCAATAGGTATGTGTACCTGCTGATTTTCAAGTTTTTTCCCAATTTGGCAAAAAAGATGAGATTTTCATCATAGGTATACCTCAACTTTGAGAGACAAAATGAGGGAAAAAAATACAGAAAATCACATTGTATGATTTTTTTTTAATAATTAATTTCCATTTTATTGCTTGAAATAAGTATTTGATCACCTACCAAACAGCAAGAATTCTAGTTCTCACAGACCTGTTAGTTTGTCTTTGAGAAGCCCTCCTATCCTCCACTCATTAACTGTATTAATTGCACCTGTTTGAACTTGTTACCTGTATAAAAGACACCGGTCCACACACTCAATCAATCAGACTCCAACCTCTCCACTATGGGCAAGACCAGAGAGCTGTCTAAGGACACCAGGGACAAAATTGTAGACCTGCACATGGCTGGGATGGGCTACAGGAAAATAGCTTGGTGAGAAGGCAACAATTGTTAGCTCAATTATTAGAAAATGGAAGAAATTCGAGATGACTGTCAATCTCCCTCGGACTGCGGCTCCATGCAAGATCTTGTCTCGTGGAGTATCAATGATCCTGAGACAGGTGAGGGATCAGCCTAGAACTACACGGGAGGACCTGGTCAATGATCTGAAGAGAGCTGGGACCACAGTCTAAACGGTTACCATTAGTAACACACTACCCCGTCATGGATTAAAATCCTGCAGCGTGGGCAAGTTCCCCCTGCTCAAGCCAGCACATGTCCAGGCCCGTCTGAAGTTTGCCAAAGACCATATGGATGATCCAGAGGAGGCATGGGAGAATGTCATGTGGTCAGAGGAGACCAAAATAGAACTTTTTGGTATAAACTCAACTTGTCGTGTTTGGAGGAAAAATAATGCTGAGTTGCATCCAAAGAACACCATCCCAACTGTGAAGCATGGGGGTGGAAACATCAAAAAAAAAAAAAATTGTGCTTTGGTGGTGCTTTTCTGCAAAGGGGACAGGATGATTGCACCGTATTGAGGGGAGGATGGATTGGGCCATGTATTGCGAGATTTTGGGCAACAACCTCCTTCCCTCAGTAAGAGCATTGAAGATGGGTCGTGGCTGGGTCTTCCAGCATGACAATGACCCCAAACACACAGCCAGGGCAACTAAGGAGCGGCTCCGTAAGAAGCATTTCAAGGTCCTGGAGTGGCCTAGCCAGTCTCCAGACCTCAATCATATAGAAAATCAGTGGAGGGAAGCTGAAACTCCTTGTTGCCCAGCGACAGCCCCAAAACCTGAAAGATGTGGAGAACACCTGTATGGAGGAGTGGGCCAAAATCCCTGCTGCAGTGTGTGCAAACCTGGTCAAGAACTACAGGAAGCGTCTGACCGCTGTAATTGTAAACAAAGGTTTCTGTACCAAATATTAAGTTCTATTTTTCTATTGTATCAAATACTTATTTCATGCAATAAAATGGAAATTAATTATTAAAAAAATCATACAATGTTATTTTCTGGATTTTTTTTTTTTGATTCGGTCTCTCACAGTTGAGGTGTACCTACGATGAAAATTACAGATCTCTCCATTCTTTGTAAGTGGGAAAACTTGAAAATCGGCAGTGTATCAAATACTTATTTCCCCCACTGTATATATATGTACACAGAATCATCTGTTAAGTTGTTGAATATATCAGTAATACAGCAGGTAAGGTGTTGAATCCTTTGGTTAGCAGTAGATGTAAAGTGGGACGGTGTTCCCTAACATTGTTGTTGCGGTGGACGGCTTTAGAATGAATGTTTCATCTCCCCAAAGTGCATTCGGCTCCGACTGAGAGTCAGTGAAGCATCCCTTTTACTCATGCTCTACTTCACAAAATGAGCACAGAGAGAAATAAAAAGCAATGTGTGCGTGTGAGAGAAAGAAAGAAAAGGCCAATATATCCCACTGATGACAACTGGCCTCCAATAAGCAGTGAAGAAGATTGGATTTCAGAGATTCAGAGACAAAGGAGTGATAAAGGTAAAGAAAGACAGGTAGAGTACAGCGCATTTTAATAGATCCATCCTGTTTCCACAATGCATGTGATAATTATAGACTAACATACAGTGAGGTCCAAAAGTAAGACCACATTTTTAATCTGAGATTCAAAATCTAGTTAAACCAGGAAATAAACAAAGGTTGTTTTGATGACAAAATGATTAAGACATGCCAAGTAAATTCTCAATTCAGCTCAAATCAATTAATTTGTAATCTTTTGCTGGAAAAAATTATAAATTTTATTAAATGAGAAAAATGCAAAAAGCATGCATGCAATGTTCTTGCATTCAGTGGCTGTATGCAAAATCAGTGAAAATAATAATTATGGATTGCATTATAAAATATAACACTTTACTGATATTCAGGTTAGGAAGGAACTTCAGGCTTTATATATTAATGTGGTTTTTAAATCACCGCACTCCAATGTTTGTGTGTGTGTGTGTGTGTTTGTTATTTCTTACATTGCTTTCACGGGCACTCTCACAGTTGTAGAGGAAAGTGCCAAAGCGGCAGCTGTACAGGTGATCCAAGATTACCACCAGGAGACGTTCATTAAACTCAAACGCTGTTGGGAACTGCAGATGTGGGAAAGAGATAAAAGTTAAAGATCATGATTAGGGATGTAACGATTCACTCAACTCACGATTCGATTCGATTCACGATTTTGATTTCACGATTCGATTCACGATTTTTTTTTAGCAAAATTAGATTTAAGACAAGTTATAAATTAAATGTGTCCTTGTATTATTGCTTGGACAAAATGCTGCAACATTTCTTTGTGAAATTGAAATATATAATAATATACTAATATAGCACTTGCTTATTATTGCTCTTTTGTTGATTCTGATTGCTTCATTCTATTGTCCTCATTTGTAAGTCTCTGGATAAAAGCGTCTGCTAAATGACTAAATTTAAACATAATGTAAATGTAAATAACAAAACTAAATTGAAATTTTAAAACAAACCCCAAATCAAATAAATAAGTAACACAAATAAAAATAATCTCTTCATATAAACAAACTAAGGCTTTGTCTGTGCTCTTTCCATTTAAAATTAGAGGCAACCACTGCATTTTAATCATGATCCAAACACAGATGCTGCATACATGCAACACCAGCAGTTTTTAAACTAAATTAGATTGCATAATTTCGAAATTTGAAGCAAAAACAGAATGGTTTGACTTCAGTTTTGTGAAACTATACATAAAAAATATCGGCAGACGAGCTGAATGAGACGCAGATCACTCTCTGCAAGCAGGTGGCGCTTAAAGCATTTCCTTGGTTTTCGCTGTAAACAAAGCAGCGCTGAACTTATGAATTTTAATATGCCTTATACAGAGGCAAGATGAAAAGAAAAAAAAAATACCATCTAAACTTTTCTAAAAACAATAAGTTCCCCTCAGACACGCATTCATATAAACACCTACACCTAAATGAATCGTGATTTGTTTAACATCTCAACCGATTTGAATAGTCACATATTTGTATCGATTTTCAATCAGCTCGCGGTGAATCGTTACATCCCTAATCACGATGCACCTATACCGCGCACCTGGACTCCTACTCGTACTCATTAAAATGCTCCGATACCAAAAACTGATAGCCCACTAGAGACCTGCGCAGGATGGATTTTTCAGTCCTGCTCCAGAACTCAAGAACTCAGGTGTTTGGAGTAGTGAGTGAATTCTAACTTAAACACCTCTGATTGGCAATTGCGTTCCAGAAATCAACAGATATATCTGTGATTGGCCACATAGCTCAACGCTGCAAACACGTGTTATGAATAGAAACTCTGCCTATGTTTGCGCCTGTTAACAGTTTTTATTTTAGTTGTTCTTGTTGCTTTTGTGCAATAGATAAATAATTTATTTGTTTTTAGATATTTTATGTTTAGAAATTTATAAGGATTAAGGATGTCTATGAAGTACATGTAATTAATATAATGTTAAACATTCAACATGTATGGCTGATGTGCACGAGCTGATAAGCAAAGTGGATTGAGCGTGCGGCGGCACAGATGCAGGAGCTTGTCGAACAAATATGCCTTTCTCACAGACATCGCTGGAAAAGTGACGTGACATGTGGCCAAGTATGGTGACCCATACTCGGAATTAGTGCTCTGCATTTATCCCATCCAAAGTGCACACACACACCGTGAACACACATCCGGAGCAGTGGGCAGCCATTTTTTTTTGCTGCAACACCCGGGGAGCAGTTGGGGGTTTGGTGCCTTGCTCAAGGGCACCTCAGTCGTGGTATTGAAGGTGGGAGAGAGTGCTGTACATTCCTTCCCCCCACCTACAATCCCTGCCGGTACGAGACTCGAACCCACAACCTTTGAGTTACGAGTTCGACTCTCTAACCATTAGGCCTCGCTAACCATTTCCCCGTGTGGAAAGTATGTAGTTCGGTCAGATATGTCAAAAGCAAGTAAGTAAAACAATGTACAAGTTACTAGTGTTACAAGTTACTTGACGGTATGGAGCGAGAGAGAGCACGCACACACTTCTATTGCATGATCTTGATTGCCGTTCCCTCCATTAGCAGTTAGCACACACAAGTGAATACAAAACAAACAAAAATTATTGTGGCATTCACTATAAATAACATTTATTTTAAAGTCAAGCCTATGGGACTTAATTTAAAGCGAAAGTGAAACTAGCAGCCTGTGTGAAATGCGCTAGGCTGTACCACTGTCCTCTCATTCTGCACCTATACAAATGTGTGCGCGCATTGTGCATCTTTTGCTTGACGTTAACTGCATATTGCATATGAGTCGTTTTGGAATATAAGCCGCAGCACACTTCAGATGATAAACAATGTTAAATTCAGAAAATGAGTTCATCGCTGTTACAAGATTTATGTATAATGAATGGTTCCCTGCATTATTACAGGAAAACAGCAATGGAGCAGCTCTAATGTGTATTACAAAATGGATCGTTCCGGTCCTTGATTCGGATTGGTTGAGGCGCGTTCAAAGCTGTTGTAAATTACTCTACAAATATATACCTTTGTTTACGTTTGTGTGTTGCTTGGCAACCACAACTGTTTCTGAGAAACTACATTGTTTGGTGGAAGAATCTGTAATATTCTTACAGTATGCTTCACCAAACATGTAGTTCCCCGCTGAGCAGTTGTGAACTGTTGTGAACAGTTTGGAACGCCGCTTCGCGTCGTGCCTAACCCACCACCTAGCTGTTAAAATTCACTGTCGACCATGGCTTCTTGCGGCTTATTGCTTTAATATATTAAAGATGAAATACCATAGAACAATAAAATGAACATTGAAAGTAACAAAATCTTGTACAATACATTTTAGCGGGCATTAAGTGTGAAAATAACTGAAGGAAATGTCTAATTGCTAAATTAAGCCAACTAACATGATTCATATTATTATTATTATTTTGTCTCTGTACCCAATATTTAAAAAAAAAATACAGGTAAGGTATCGGAAAGTACCGAAATAAAGATCTGTAGTGAATCTTCTGGAAAGTGGCATCATGCATCCCCATTTAAAGAGACTTACGTCATAAGGTGGCATAGAATGGAAAACTGTATTTACCTTGCCATAGTTGAATAATAACAGTTCTGTACGTGAAAATGACATACCGTGAGCCTCAAACACCATTGTTTTCCTCCTTCTTATGTAAATCTTGTGCATTCAAAAGACAACTGAAAAATAGGCGAATCAGAACATGACACTGACTGTGACATTACAGTCGGGATTACTAATAGTTATGCCCCCAACATTTGAATATACCCGCCCATGTTCTAGGCCAGCCTGCACAGCCAAATCATCAGAAGTTATGCAGGTTTTGTGAAGAAACAAGCGAGGATAATAGGGAAAATGGCAGATCATGGAAATAAATATTATGTTACAGGCTGTGCAGGGGATGTGATGTGCAGAGATGGGTTGGTGTCTGTAATCAGAAAGGCACGGAAAACAAATAACGCGCGTTCTAATAAAATAACGCGACTAAAGGGACATGGTTAGCTGCTTGTTAGCGGTAGCCTGTTACATTACAGTACAGATTAGATTTCACTTACCACATAAACAGAGTAAGGAGAGATGACGCCATTATTTTACAGATCCTGAGCACCACTGACAAGCATCTGATCTTGTAAAATGTTTGGTAAGTAGTACTGCCGCTGTAGTTTACACAGATAACGTGCGATCGCAAATCTCGAAAGTGAAAGTAAAA
>JADLZN010004956.1:0-15051 GCA_018155175.1 Sinocyclocheilus anophthalmus
TTAAGAAGTCTTTACAGTCACTGCTGTAAGTTTTAACTGTTGGTGGGATGCCACCCATGCGAGACCAAGGCTACGTCTTAAAGGGTGCGGCTGGTCCGGGCCTTGTCACCATCTGAACTCATATTAGAGTAGGAAAAGAAATGATTTCCTTTCTTTGAGCTGAGATTTACATTTTAAATGTATGATTTTTAGATATTAGTGTTCCATTTTTGCTGTCTCTTGTTAAAAAAGTGCACTTGATCGTATTTAATGTGCACTTAAAATCTTAGAAGTATATATGAGTTTATAAATTAGAACTTTGAAAATAATACATCAATTGAAATAAAAGTGCATTTAAGTGTATTTTTTTGTTTGAAGAGCGTACCTATACCTGACTAATAATGTCAAAATAAAAGTTTTATTTTAAAGGACATTTTAAATAAATTTTTTTTTATAATGTTTTGTCATGTTTTAAACAAGTACACTTATTTTGTTGACTAACATACTAAAGCAACATCGAAGTACGTAGATAATTGGCCTGTGTCTATCTTATTCAACTTCCATTTCAAGTTACATTTTATTAAAGTAAAATTGCCCACTCTTAAATGTGTAATTGCAGAAGGTTAATACATACATACATGTTTTCCAATGAAAAATAAACACAACTTGTCAGTAAATTTGACAGTAACGCTGAAACCATATTTCAAAGACATAATTAATTATGAAATTACATTTAAAGATGTACTTAAGTGCTTCGCTGGAAAGTTCAGCTAAATGCATTTCATATCAGTTGAAACGATAATAAAATTTTCATTCAATTACAATTAATATGCAGTTAAGTGTGTGAAAACAGTCAATAAAGGAAATCTAAGTTTCCTTACCAAACCACCTGCCACCATGGACATATTCATAAACTATTTTGGGGGGAAATTATTGTTTAGTTTACATCACAATGAAAAATACCTGACAACATTATCAGGAGATACATGAACAATATGCCATAAAATCCCAAAGAAATGTTATTTTATAGGACAGAAGACATTTTTCATCAATGTTTCTCTTAAAATTCGTTATGTGAAATAAAAATAGACACAAATTAGATAATTGTGAACATAAAGTAGAGTTAAAGACAACATGCAAGTCAAATAATTTGATTCCAGAGGGATTTAAATTCCTTTCTGACTGCAGACTATTGGTATCTTGAGCACATTTTGAGATACCGTCGAGATTTCACTGGAATCCTTGATGACATTATACTTTTGGGCTTGTTGCTTCCTCATGTGTGTAGGATTATGACAAGAGTGACGCAAGCACTCGGAACGTAGAACCGCTTAATTGCCTCTCCAATATCACTCTAACAAGCACTACTGACAGTTCTGGCATCGTTACTTTCCATCTGAATTGCTTACTATTTCTTTATAATATGTCTGACCTCTGGTGCTCATAAAAACCGAATCCTTTTGTTTTTAACCCCAGCTATTGTTTATAGTCTCTTTTTTACTTCGCCTTTCGTACCCAGCTTCTTTTGCGTGCGTTTCGTCCTCTTATCAAAGCCAACAACGCCTAACAGTAGACAAACCAGAAGAGTCTGGATCGTAATAGAACTCTGAAGGAAAACTTCCCCACAATCTACTGTTTATTTGGGTCCCTGACTTAGGCCAGCCATGTTCAACATCATCCCTTTGCTATTTGCCTAGACCCCCAGCTTGCTCATTCTAGCCTTCAGGGTTCCCACTCATGCGGTTGTTCATCTGCAGAGCACGCGCCCACGACTCCAGCAGTGCGTGGTGTTGTGTAGTGTGATGGCTGGCTTGGGAAAACTGGCTAGTCTCCTGTAATAAAGGTTCTCAACGTTTTGTACCACTCCTTGACCTGCTGTACAAGATGCGGTTATATAGATGAGGGGCGCATAAAGGAAAACCTGATCTTTACTCATTGCGCTTTGGGGGCTGTTTTCCTTGCCAGTGTTGACCAGCTTTTGGGGTTGTTTTGACCCATCTCCATTGATTGGTGTCCTGAAGCCCCACGTCGTTGGGGTTGTTTGTGACCCAGCTATTTTGGTTTGTTTTGACCCAGCGTTTGGGTTGTTTTTACCCAGCGTTTGGGTTGTTTTGACCCACCTGTTGGGTTGTTTTGACCCATCTATTGCAACAGCCAGAGCTAGTGTTGCTTCGTCGTTCAGACCCCAGCTAAGTGGGACGGGGCGTTATACTTCTGTACTGGCCCAAGCTGTCTTTTTTCGCGGGTTGTTTTTTGACCCCATCTTCGTTGGGGAAGGTTAAAGTTAGAATTTTGATAAATATTGGACACCCAAGCCGTGGCCTTCTTACTTTTTGCCTCCCCTGTAGCTTGGTGGGTACCTAATCGGTTTGGTGTGCAACTCTATCTTGAACCACGGCGGTTGGTTGCATTTGACCCCACGATCTTAGGTTTTGAACATCCAAAACATCACAGCAACTTTACAAGTTACACCCTTTATATGGCTGAATACTCATCAGTCATTGACTACAAAAACATAACGATTGTGCTATTTTGAATATTACTGGTAACACATGTGTATCTGTGTTATATCTAGTAATGACAAAACATTTATGCAAGCAACAAAAAACTAAAACTACACTTTTAGTGTCAAGTCTATTCTTTGTACACACCATTGTTCTATGTACATCGATATATTTAAAATAGTACTGACAGCATACAGACAATGCTTTTGATTAATTTCATAATAAAACGCCCTAAGCTGGGTTAAAAAGGACAAACCCCGTGCGAACGTATTGGTAATATTATTCTGACACCACGTCATAATTGTGTTTGTATGTTATTGACCCCCGCGGTTTGGGGTGTTTGTAATTGTGACCCGCGCAGGCCTTGCGGTTTGTTTTATGACTACCAGCCGAGTTTGTTGTAGCATTCTTTGACCCGCTAGTTTGTTTGTTGTATGCACCCGCTATTGGTTTTGTTTTGACCCGGCTAGCCTATTTAAGGTCACGTTTTGACACCCAAGCCAATTATTGTTTGTTATGTTGGACCTCCCTTAGACACAAACCGCGGACTTGGGTCTAGTGTTTCCGACCCCATCTATTGTTTTGTGCTATAGTTCTAACCCAGAGGTTGTGTGGGACCTTCTGACACGAACCATCCCCCAGCTGGATATACGGTACCGTAAAGTTCGCAGGTAAAATGGCTTGCATGATCTGTATTGTGGGGGTTGAGGGGAGACGTGGACTTGTATCCCAGGTGGGACCGAAAACCGGCCAGAGGGCCCGGTTGGGTTGTTTTGACGGATCCTACCACACCTAACAATCACGTTCTGGGTCAAACACCCCAATGGTGAGGCTAGGGATTGTGGGTGGGACCGTTTTCAACCTCAGGTCCGACCTGGTGGTTAGATTGCCTTTCCACTACGCTCTGCGTATCAGTCATCGTCCAGCATTGCTTTTTAATGTCGTTCCATTATAGTGGTGTGGGACTCGGATTTAATCCTGTTGACATCTACATAATAAGTATAGAGCTACTGGGCACACTTTGTAATGATGAAGCTGTTATGTAATTTAACGATCCTATCCTGTTATTTCAGTCTTCTTTACTGGTTTAATATAACCCACGAAAGTAAGAAAAATTCCTCTTTTTATGACAGAGGAATTCATAAACCAAATACCTCTTCTCCACCTTCAATCTGAGAGCTCTGCAGTTCATCACCTGACCACAGTGCATTGTGTTGGATCCCATAGAGCACATGGTTTTGGTTACTTGGTATTTTGCCACAATACAGTATGTACTTCACAACGCTTGTTGTAGAAACGCCGAATAAAAAGCTGTTCTAAGCCAAAATAGCGATAATCCTAGATTATCATCAGGCTAATGTATCCAAAAGCGCGGTGTGGGTCGACTTTTTGACGTCAAGACGTTTTCATTTGTGCTCATTATATGGACATGGTCTGGTGAGATGGGTGTTAGGAACCACTTTGTGCTTTGCTGCCAAATCAAAGGACCTACCAATAAACCACAGGTCGTTCGGGACGACTTGTTCCAAGTTTGTGTAAAGTCCGCTGACTCTTCTTTTCGATAGATATGGGTAAATCTTTTCACTACATTTAGTGACCTTTTTTATTTCCACTAAATAGTATCTGCACGTATACTGGCAAGTATATATGTTTTTTTATCATACTATGCTTTTATTATTGAAGTTAACGGAACTCACGTAAGCGTGCACTTTCAATAGCAATTAATTACACTTATTTGTCATTAGAGTTAAAGTTACCAAAATCACAGTGGTAGGACTTGCACATTTAAATTAACATCATATAACAAATCGACTTGTTACCTAAACAAGATGCATAAATACTGCTGCTTTCGCTTCTCAACTAAACATGGAAACTTGAAGTATTGTTCACTCGTTATTATGGTATTTTAAACAAGTTATTTTAATGGAAGAATATCCACGTTTTTTAATCATAAGTTAATCATTATCAAGGGATTGTACTATGCCAAACTGTGCAATGCGCAAAGTTAGAATTACTACATGGCGGTGACTTAAATATCTCAACCTTCACTATAAATTTCAAATCTAAGTGGGGCAATAAATAAAGAAATTGAAAAAAAAAAACAACAACTGTAGTTTAAAATGTATGTGAAAGCTTTATTTTCATGTTTTGTGTGGTTTTATGGTGTTCTGTATAATTTTCAGTAAAAATAAAATAAAATAAAATTTTTAATTCAATTCAATTCAATTATCGTTATTATTATTATATTGATATTAAAGTGTCATTATGCATATTGGTTAAAAAACTGTTTAGTTTTAGATATTAAAAAAACAATAGTTTGTTTAATTAGTTTTAACTAATTAGTTATTTAGTTTTAAGTTTAAAAGAGTAAAAAGTATATTTTACATAAATATCATTAATCACATTTTTGGAGTGTTTTAACATATAAAATGTTACAACCTGAACTAAGCCTGCCTTGCCATAAAATGGTCAAATTATCTGATATTATATCTGAGAGTTATTGACAATAACACAATTATGATAATAAAATACTATGTCAAACTACTTCTTCATTTGAAACTAATTGAATTCTATTCAATTTTTGTTCATCATGACTTCAAGACAGTTGCATCCCCCTGCCTTTTTTTTATTTTTATGTTATGCCATCAAAAAATACCAAAGCTCATTCAGAAATGAAAAACATTTTGATTATAGAAGAACTGTAAGGCACTGTATATATATAAATTGCCTTTTTGTATGTAACCTATTTTTAAATAAACTGATAGTGTCAATCAGAAAAAAAAAGAGTATTATGTCATGTATGTAATGAAAACTGACACTTCTGGCTGTACAAGCTCAATTTTACAAATTGTTGTGTTATGAAATGACTCATAGTGCAATTCGTAATTCAAGGCACTGATAAAATGTGCGCTTTAGCATGCATTACAATTAACATGGTGTGTTTTTTATTTTTAGGTCAACTACCTGTAAATTAGTTAAGCTGTTGGCATGCTTAGATAGCCTAGCTAAACAATAAGAACCCATTCGCTTTAATGGCACACACATTTAAAGGAAACTCTATCGCCCCCTTGAGTATTGGAGTTTGTTACCTCCACAGTGTTAAAAGGTTAATTCAAATAATGTCTCATACATTTGCATTAGAAGGTAACACAAAACTGGTTCTTACCACTTTTTGACAAATCACATTAAAATTCAAACTCTAATTTAATAAAAAAATCCAGAAATCCACCATGAATAAGGAAAACCTTGACCTAGTGACTTAATCAGATCAGAGAATGGAGAATGTGGCGCCTGACGCCTCCGTGTCGTCCTCTAAATTGGGCTTTATGAGTTAGCATTGTGCTGTTTGTGCATTAATCTTACCCCACAACAATTCAATGAGTGATTTGTTGTGACACAATGCGTCTCATTCACCACCCGCTCCCTGTGTGGGAAGTTCTGGCTGATCTCTGTCTCTCTAACTGTCCTGAGTGAGTACCAGCCAAACAGATCCTTTCAGTCTTCATACCATTGCATCAAACATTCATTGTTATTTCAGTTACATTTGTGTACAAGATGTTTATCACGCACACGGATTTAATCACCATTGTTTAGAAAGTCCAAGTTTGATGAGTAAACTGCAATGGCATTGATTACGAACAAAGTCAGATTACGATTGTTTGTTTGCCACTGGAATAAATCTCATTCTAATAAACCAATATCTCCAAAGCACAATGAAAACTTGGGAATGCATTCCTTTAAAGTGATGACTTCAAACGTCTGGTATTCCCATCCTGCCACTGCCACAGACGGAGGGCAGACCAGTGGGCGTCTTCCAGAAAGAGCTGCACCCAACGCCAGACCATGTAAGGCCAGCCAACGTGCCCAAAAATAAATATCAAAGATCACTGGGAGAGGGGGGGAGAAATGGATGTAGAAGGAGAGAAAGAAACAGAGTCTCGCAGATGTTTTCAACTCGTCAGGAACGCCGCCGCTCGGCCGTGGATGCGGTCCATATGTGCTTCTGGCTTGATTTTGGAACGTCACAAGATGGCCTTTGTCCTGTCTCGCCTATCCAGGCAAAAAACCCCAGTGTAGTATGGGTAGGCCCCACTTCCTACCGCCACTTTGCTATTCTGCTTTGAGTTAGGCACATGTGGGCCGCCCTACCTTCAAGTTGGTAGTCTGACCTTCCCGCAATGTAACTTGGCACATTCAAATTAACCAAAGTCCAGATGTTGATTACTGGGTCGAGAGGCCATCAAACACTTACTTTGGACACTCTGTTCAACGAGGACATGCAAATACGTTAATTGTGGAAAATTGGTGAGGTCGAAAGAGCAATACATGATGGTGAAATAGAAGGGCTGTACGAAGTGAAGTCAGTTCACTTGGCTGGCAATTAGTATGACCTTACAAAAACTGTTGGATAGATCACTTGCATTCAAATACATTTTTTAAGCATAGCCAAAAAGTAAAGGAAAAGCCAGATGTGCTTATAGCTGAATTATATCAACTACCCAGGTATGGTCATAATGAGAAGGAAAGTAGAAGAGTGTACTAATTGTATTGGAAAGGGGACTTACGGTTTACTTAAATAAAAGCATGATAGTAATAAAAAAATATCCGCAGGTATATTGCAGAAATATAGGAAATAAAAGTCACTAAATGTATAAGGAGATGCAGAGGGACTTCAAACGAGCACTTAAGTCTACTTTTAAAAAAGTGCAATGTGTAATGATGTCAAATGTAAAAGTGTATGACTCTAGAAGTAGAACCAAAGGTGGAACATCTTTTAAATCATTATGTTTTTGTAATCTTTTATCAGGCTTTTAAGAAGTACACTGATCTGACAAACATACAAAAGCACATGTAAGGTATTTGGTTAAAATTTTAACTATAGTGTGTTATTCATTTAAAGTAAATATATTTAAGTACTAAATTACAACTTCATCATTACAAATATGTAATTAAAAATACACTCTAAAAAATGCTGGGTTAAATATAACACAGCGCTGGGTTAAAAAGGGACAACCCAGCTATTGGGTTGTATTGACCCAGCGGTTGGGTTGCTTTGGGCGTCAAAACAACCCAACCGCGGGTCAACCAAACAACAGCTGGTCAAAACACAAAACCAACGTGGTCAAAAACCCAATGAGTGGGTCTAGCAACACCCCAACCAGCGTGGGTCAAAACCAAACCAGCTAGAGAGCCGTCAAAAAAACCCAACCAGTGGGTCAAACAAAACCAATAGCGGGTCAACAAACAAATAACTGGGTCCAAAAACAATTCCCCCAAAACCGATAGGGTCAAACCAGACCCATAGTGGCGTCACAAAAACAACCCGTGGGTCAAAACAACCACCATAGTGGCCGGAGCCAACAATCCCCCCCTCAGCGGGTTGTCACACTTTTATCCTCCCCAGCTTGGGTTAGACTTAACAAGCCTTTTTTTGTGTCTATTTCATACCTCATGACCTACCACAAGTTTTCCTAGAATGCCCTTCACCGTGTATTTAGTTTTGCCCATTAAATTGTTTGTCCGTCCATTCAAGCTAGTACACAATTTTCCAATATTTCCAACAAAAATGTCATGTGAAATTACAAATACACGTGTACTTCAGTTATGGTTGAACCGCTGGGTCACAAAACAGACCACAAGCTGTGTCATACACAAAAGCCGACGCTCGGGGTTCAAAAGACAACACCCCCCGTGAGGTCAAAAACACCCAACCGCTGGGTCAAAAAAACCCAAACCGGCTGGGTCCCCTAACCCTAGCTGGGTCGCCCAACCCCTAGCTGAGGTACACACAACCCAACAGCTGTCACAACAACCCAACGCTGGGTCCAAACCCCACAACAGCTAGCGGGTCAAACAAAGAATAGTGGGTCAAAACAAACCCAACGGCTGGATCAAACAAATCAATAGCTGGGTCAAAAGACAAACCCAACAGCATGGGTCAAAACAACACCCACCAGCTGGGTAAAAACTCAATTGTCTGGGTCAAACAACCCCAACGCTGGGTCAACAATACCCCAATAGTGGGTCAAAAAACCCAACGCTGGGTCAAAACAAACCCAATCGCTGGGTCCCCAACACAACAATCGCTGGGTCACAAAACAACCCAACCGCATGGGCTCAAAAAATACACCCAATAGTGAGGTCCAAACACCACCCCAACAGCTGGGTCAACACAACCAACCAGCGGAGAAAACAACACCAATAGCGGAGTCCCAAACAACACCCAACATGCTGGACAAAAACGAATACACGAAGCTGGGTCACACAAACCAACTGTGGATCAAAAAAATCCATCGCTGGACTCAAAACAACTCAATGCTGGGTCAAACAACAAACCACAGCGGTCAAAACAACCCAACAGCGGGGTCAAAACAACCCAACAGCTGGGACAAAACAACCCAACAGCTGAGTCAAAACAACCCAACAGCTGGGTCAAAAAAACCCAACAGCTGGTTCAAAACAACCCAAACGCTGGTTCAAAACAAAACAATTGTGATCCACCAACCAACTCTGGATCAAATACAAGAGTCAAATAAGCTGCGGATCCAAAACAACCAATCGCTGGGTCAAAAACCCAACCAACAGCGGGGTCGCAAAACAACCCAACCGCTGGTGTCAAAATAACCAAGTCGCTGGGCAAAAATACCCAATAGCGGGTGTCAAAAAAAACCAATACTGGGATTGTCCCTTTTTAACCAGCGCTGGAGATATTTTAAGTTAGTTAATAGAATTGCCATTACAAGTGTATTTAGTTTGCCATAAATGTTGTGTCAGTACCATTCAGCAAGTACACTTTTATCCCATCTTTTCAAAAATCAATGTAATGTTGAAATTACATATTACAGGTGTCACTTATAGTCATATAGAGGGGTCAAAAAGATTTTATAGTTCAAATAAGTTGCATTTATTGATTAACACTGTACAACATTTCATTCGTTTAATTAATATTGCAATGCAGTTTCTGAAATTTCACTATGCATGAATATTGTTTTAAAGTATATTATTTCCATGAGTGCTCTTTTTAAAAGCAAGCTAAAGTATACACAAGGGGTTAAATGTTGGCTTCTGTAAAGCTTCGGTTGTCTTTGATTGTTTCATGTTCAAATGATGCACTTGTTTGGGTGGTGTAGAATAAAGAAGTAGGGACAAAAGTAATCTATAAAGTGTTTTAGTTTTTTCCATTGAAATAGGCCTATTGTTTGCGTAAAGTAAACTTCATAAGTTTGTGTAATTTGTTCTCTACAGTGTGTAGTCAAATTAACTACCCAGGCTGACAACAGCACACATGCAATAAGGTAACATATAAGTGGAAAGAGTCATAAAAAATCTGAAAAGACAAAAATTTAGGAATTAAATCAATTGAGAGGCTAAGATTTTTACCAGTTTTAGGCCTGACACAAAGCAGAGAACGGACAGTACAACCCCCCTAACTCTGGAAAATCATTGTAAGACTTGGTTTTAAATGGCTTATTGCTTTGATAATTTGGTTTATCTGGTTAGCATGACCTGTTAGCTGCTACTTTTAGATGCTGTAACTACATCAGGGAAGGAAGAAATGCTAAATTTCTTCTAGTTTACTTAAGCACTGTCTCACCCCCCTATATTATAAGCTATTGCATATGTCCCCTCAGACAGGCTGAGGAAAAATAGGGGCCAGGTCAGGGAATTGTGATGATGATTTCTCATTCACTGCATGTGAATGCATGACATTCCCTCCTTTCACGGGGGAAATGAGTGCCTGAAATAAACGAGAACTCATGCGGCCATCTAGTGCTGAGTATTGGAATTTACTTCAACATTTGCTGAACAAATCCTCTATGTACAAAAAGTCAGTATTCAACGAAAAAACTTCACTAACTCTCAGTAACTCTCAGCCTGCATGTTGAAAACTGCATGTAAAAAAAATAAAGTCTGGTAAATGTTAGATTAAAGCAAACACAGGTGAGTAATATTTTGCAAAGGTTTTTTTGCTGTCTGTTGTACAACCTGTAGTTTGAATTGTAGCCTATACTGTGTATCTTTTTTTTTGCATTCAGTACAGTAGTGAAGTTGACTGCCTGGATGTTACAAGAGGAATCATCTTTTGGGGGGGGGAAATAAATAAATAAACAGGTATGTGCCAGATTGAGAACCCTAAAATAAAAATGATAACTGTGGGTAAGTAATATTTCTCAGACATTTCTATTGCACAACTTAAAATTTAATATGCACTGTATTTGTTTCTTATTCATTACAACAGTGATGTTCACCGCCCTTATGTTGTGAAAAGAAACACTGTATATTTTCCACTGAGGTCAAATATAAATGTAGCAAGTGACAGATTAAACACAAAAAAGGGGGAAAATAATCACAGGTGAGTAATAATCCTCAAGCAAATCTGCTCTCTGTTGTACAACCTGTAGTTTGGTTTGATACTAAAACTTTTCTTATTCATTACAGTATGGCAACTCCTAGGATGTTGCAAGAGAAGATGTCGCCTGTCAAGTGAGGTAAAATAAACTCTGGTGAATGCCAGATTAGAAATCAAAAAGCACTGGGGAGTAATGTTTTTCAAGCATATTTGCTTTCTGTTGTACTACCTGTAGTTTAACTGATACTGTCTATCTTTTGTCATTTATTACAATAGGGATGTTCACTGCCTGGATATTACAAGAGGAAATTCTGCAGGTCAACTGAGATCAAATAAACACTGGTGAATGCCAGATTAAAAATAATAAAGCACAGGTGAGTAATATTGTTAAAGAATTTCCGCTCTCTATTGTACAACCTGTAGTTGGGATTTAAATCTTTTTGTCATTCACTACAATAGGGATGTTCGCTGCTGGAAGATACAAGAGGAAATGTAGTCTGTGTGTGCATTGGGGTAAATAAAACTCTAGTAAGAGTCAGATTAAAAATAAAAAAGCACAGATGAGTAATATTTTTCAAACACCTTTGTTGTCTATTTTATAACCTGTAGTTTGAATGGACACTGTATACATTTTCTCATTCACGGGGATGGCAACTGCTTGATATTGCAAGAGGAAATGTAGCCTGTCTGAAATTGGCATCAGAATGTGGTAGTCCTGTAGGGTGAGGAGCCATCACATTACCCTAACCATACATTTTACTGTCCACCAGCGAACCTCATTTTTGAAATGCTTTTAAAAATGCTTTTAAACAGCCCTGATCCTTCCAAAACGTTTGACTATAACACGAATGACCTGGAGTAATCTGGGTCATGCTGGATGCATTTCTTTGTCAGATCTGTGAGAAGACAGAATACTTTTTGTTTTTGCACACACTGGTTCGTTTGACACCAGAATTTGGTTCATTTGAATGATGTGGATGCTTTTTCGTGTGCGCATACGCAAACTGTTCCTGAAATATTGAAGATCTACCCCTATTTCAATTGAATCGAGTTCAGTGGGATTGACTGAGGAGTTTATGAAGGTTTTTCAGACTGAATGAATCATTCTGATTAATAATTAGATTATTAGGTTGAATTTAAATGTAGACGTGACAGGCCATAAATGCAGAACTGAAAATGCCTTCTTGCTTTAATAACCAAATTGTTCTATGTGACAGTTCCGTGTTCTTTCTCAGAGCTTTTGTTTGCACCCCTCTTTAAATCAATTATGACTGCTTTTTATTAAAGGTAGTGTTATAGGACTACAGTTCAATATCAGCGAATGTATTTTGGAAAGATCCACTGGCATAAAATCGAAGAGATATTAGCACCTGCAGTGTTGGGGACAGCGGTCCATTCCTGTCTGTTGCGTGCTGTAACTGCGGTGATAACTCGTTGATTAATTCTAACAGTTCAACCCTGCTGAAACGAAACCTTTCAATAAGTTCTCTGTCTCCATATATATCTAGAGGATTGGTGCGGTCTCTCATTACTCTTTCATGCCTGAAAGCCTGTCGATCGTGTAGCCTGTATATCAGAGGCGCCATTGTCTTGTAATTGTTGTAGCGAATCAGCTCAAAAGGGAAATATGAATAATTAATCATAACTATTTATAATTAATTATGAATATTTAGATGCGCTGTAGATATTTACTTGACCTCTTAGGGTCAGCTGTCTTTCAATTCTAAGAACGTTAATTCCTGGTTAAGGGAAATAACTTTCTAACTGTACAATTCTACAAAGAGCTTGCAGCATAAATCTGCATGATTAAGTGACTCCAGTTTATGAGCAAACAATGAACAACGTCACGTGTGATACAAGTAAGACTTTAGTAAATACATAAACACCTAAACTAGTCCAACATACTACATAAACACTTAAACTGGTCTACAGCCTACATACACAAAACACATAGTGTATAGGAAAGGGTTCAAAGCTTAGATTGTGAGTAAAGAGGAGAGAAAAGAAGAATATGAAGTTATGGAACCATTTGCATATTCAGCAGATCTACCGCCTGAAGGAAACATCAGATTCTTAGTTCAAACGCACCTTTGTAAAAAGGTGCAAATGATACCTAATGTATCAATTACACGTCTCGTCTGTCTGAAAGAAAGGCTTGATGCGATCTGAAAGTCCCAGTGATCTTTGCTAAAGTTGGTTGATGAAAAAGAACCAGTTTCCGTCAGAGAATCTTGGTGAATGGAAAAGTCAAGGCCTGGCACAAGCTTAGGATGTCCTGGAGCGTTGTAGTTCACATCTTCTCAAAACCTAACACAACCACCGACTCTGGCGGGTCACTGATGTGGGGCCTTTAAGGTCTCTGAAGATTCCTGCTTCTCGCTTATCTCCATTAAATCCAGCGGAAGATTCCCGCCTCTCCAAAGTCCATTTCTACTGTGCGTTGTGTCTCTTCCTATAAAAAGGTAGTGATTTTCCCTACTCACATTCCTGTGGGTCATAAAACCAGTGATATCAGCATTAGTTGCCATGGGGACCAGGGGGGGACCTGGTGTCGTTGCAGACATCCTGGCACACAGTTTATTGGGTGAGGGGACTGTGAAGATTTGTTAATCTAATGAATAACTGATTTGTTAAATCAAATTAAAAATTGTGTTTTTGATTGGTCCAGACGCTACATTGTTTTTATTTATTATGTTTATTATCACTATGGAAACAAATCAAGGCTTTTCACTTTAAACCTACCTCTGACTAGGCGTAAGATTTAATCTCAGACGTAGCACTACGCCGAGATGGCGCAACGGGTATAAATTCTATGCGCGACTTAAAACGCATTTTATGTCCAGCCTAGTCTTACAACCAGGTGTACGTCCAGCTGGTGCAACCGGCACCAGCAGTTTGGCTCAGCTGGTTAAGTAGACCGGAGCCCAAGTGGTTGCTCACAATGTACAGTACGGGGCCGACAGCGGGCTGAGAGCCCTGGTGACTCTGCTTACTTACTGACATTATATGGAGTTTTTCTCTCCATGCCACATTTTCCTTTGGCTTGGACACTAGAGGCCTAAATATATGATATACTATGTACTATGGGTAATATATAAGTATTATACCATGACAACTTTCAATTAGCTTAGGGGTGAGTGATATGATCCAAATTTGAGGTCAGTGACACACATCCCCAAACAGTAATTAGGCTTGTCAATACACTAAATTGTTTTGAATTGAACAAAACATCACAGGTTTAATAATTTTCCATAAAACCACACAATAACTTAAAACTTTAAATTAATTAAAAATTAAAAATTGCAAAATGTTAAGAAATTTATTTAAGTGTAACTACTATGCACTAGCATTGAAAATTAATGACAGATTCAATGTCGCATGTGCTAATACATGTATAATATCAGACTATTGACCCTACCCTATATAGCTATCTTCGACCATGGGGTCGACAGTTCGGCGGGGCTGGAACTTTTTGCAGATGTTGATGATGACAGCGGGAAATAAGACGTCTAGGTTACTGTGTAAGTCCCTCGTTCCCTGAAGGGGGAACGCAGGATCGATTACGTGCGGTCGTGACACCGAATTGGGATCGCGCACGAGAGCCAAATCCACCTTGAGGTGTGAACTAAAACAAGCCAATGGACAGTTAGGCCGGCGGGATTTCGCACGCGCATGCCCCGACCGCAGCGGGGTATAAAGGAGCGACTTGAGCGCTGTGAAACGCACATCAGTGTGTTCGCTGAGGAGACGTACTACATATGGAAGTCTCTGCAGTAGACTCAACCCGCCTGGGGTGAAATAACTATGCTGCAGAGATGGCAGTGAATGACTGCCAGGGAAAGACACGGGCTTAACGTGAGGGGAGCCGTACCGTGGAAGAGTACACAAGTGGGATCACCCGAAGGGGGAATCACTACACAAGGGCTGACCTTGGGCATGCACACGAGTGATGAGCCTGGCGTCTGGCGCTCCGCCACGCCTGACAGCCGAGGGTGCGAGAGGAACTCCACCAGGGTTCACCATGGGGAACTGAATTGAGGAGCAAAAAAAAGCGCACGTATCCGGTCCGTAGAGGGGAATGGCGCAGCAAGCGTAATCGACACCGAGCAGGTCCGGTGTTAATGCCTACCTGAGGCGAGTACACGAGAGGAAACAGGCTCTACACGGAGATTATAGAATCACGCAAACGTGTTAGGCGTCGCCCAGCGGCAGCTCTAC
>JADLZN010004957.1:0-39533 GCA_018155175.1 Sinocyclocheilus anophthalmus
TTCATATTGTGAGATATAAAGTCACAATTACAAGAAACAAATATGAAATTACAAGATATAAAGTCACATTGTGAGACGTTTATCACATTTTTTTCCCCAAAGCAATGCAACGTGTTACACTCAATATAATGTTTTTATGTTGATCTCAGATAAAAACATTTTTATGCCATACCCTCCTCCCACAGTGGCCTTTGGATTGTGCACTTGGTCATGTTTTTTTTTTTCTTCAGAATAAATTCCCACAATTTTGCATTACAAAAAACTTTCTTGGGAATTATCTCAAAATAGAAAAGGGGCTGATTTCTAGGTGTATAAATATGCTGATGTTAGCCACTCGATGTACATCTAGTGCTTAGAAAAGCTTCATCTTGCATTACCCTGGGGAAAAAGTGTGTGTTTTGTCATAACAAACTTTTAAAGGGCACCTATTATGCCCCTTTTTTCAAAATGTAATATAAGTCTCAGGTGTCCCTAGAATGTGTCTGTGAAGTGTCAGCTCAAAATACCCCACAGATAATTTATTATATCATTTTGAAAATGCCTATGAAAATGCTGTTTTCTTGCCTGTATCTTTAAATGCAAATGAGCTTCTGCTCCCTGCCGCTACCTTTCGTGGGGCTGTGATTTGAGTTGTAATACTCAAATACTCTGGCAAAAAACATCTGTTTGGTTTTGATTATCATGTCACGCTGAAATCATGCGTTTTAAAGCCACATCATGGTTTTCTGAGAGCACACATCCAAAGCACGTGCACAGAAAGCAGCCGTCACACAGCATGTGAGCAGTAAACTAAGTTCTCTTTCATGTCTTATTGTGCTTAAACTGTCAAATACCACCAGGGTATGTTAAAAAACACCCATAGTACAAAAAACGTCGGTATGTTTGTGAAGGGGAACAGTTGGGAAAGAAATGCATATTATCAGTAGATCTGTAATATAAGTAACACAACCGCGATGTGGTGGAAATTTGCAGATTAAGGGGCGGTGATATTATATGATCCCCTTCCGTCACTAGGGGAGCTAAATCTGAGCAGCTCGTTTTTTTCACATGCTTGCAGAAAAAGGCTTACCAAAAAACAAAGTTACTAGGTTAATCTTTTTACGTTTCCTTGGTTGGTAGATGCACCGGGGACCCGATTATTGTTTTGTTCTTATTTTTCTATAATATTTTTAAGAGATTATAACGACGCTTTTTGTGTTTGAAATGTTTGAAACACGGAAAAAAAAAAAAGTCAGGAAAAAAAAAAAAAAAGTCCGACAGGATTCATTATATGTCCCTTTTTTCTTTTCTTTTAAAATGTTTATAAAAAATATCAAATGCATAGCCAGGTCAGAGTGCTGACTGTGCTAAACTGAACATGGACACTTTCCAAGATGTAGAGCTACGGGTCTTTTCCAAATCCAAGCACTTTACAAATGTTATACTGCTCCATGGAATGGGAACACTACAGATTAAGCAAAGCAGGAATCCATTAAGATTCACAAACATATTACACAGGAGAGATAGACTGATGAAACATGTTAAAGGTTGGAAAGACATTTTTCATGCCACTTTGCAACAAAGCCCATCTGTGTTCCTAAAACTTCTCTGCTCTTCCTAAAAGTTGTTTGTTTAGATGTGCTTTTGACCATGAATGGCTGCACTGAATATTCCCATGTGTAGGTACAGTGGGTACGGAGAGTATTCAGACCCCTTAAATTTTTCACTCTTTGTTAAATTGCAGCCATTTGCTAAAATAATTTAAAGTTAATTTTTTTCCTCATTAATGTACACACATCACCCCATATTGACAGAAAACACAGAATTGTTGAAATTTTTGCCGATTTATTAAAAAAGAAAAAATGAAAAAATGAAATATCACATGGTCCTAAATATTCAGAACCTTTGCTGTGACACTCATATATTTAAACTCAGGTGCTGTCCATTTCTTCTGAACATCCTTGAGATGGTTCTACACCTTCAATTGAGTCCAGCTGTGTTTGATTATACTGATTGGACTTGACTAGGAAAGCCACACATCTGTCTATATAAGACCTTACAGCTCAAAGAGCATGTCAGAGCAAATGAGAATCATGAATTGTGGCAAGGCACAGATCTGGCAAAGGAACTGCCTGAAGAGCTCAGAAAAAGAATTGTGGCAAGGCACAGATCTGGACAAGGCTACAAAAAAATTTCTGCTGCACTTAAAATTCCTAAGAGCACAGTGGCCTCCATAAACCTTAAATGGAAGACATTTGGGACGACCAGAACCCTTCCTAGAGCTGGCCGTACGGCCAAACTGAGCTATCGGGGGAGAAAGGAGCCTTGGTGAGAGAGGTAAAGAAGAACCAAAAGATCACTGTGGCTGAGCTCCAGAGATGCAGTCGGGAGATGGGAGAAAGTTGTAGAAAGTCAACCATCACTGCAGCCCTCCACCAGTCGGGGCTTTATGGCAGAGTGGCCCGACGGAAGCCTCTCCTCAGTGCAAGACACATGAAAGCCCGCATGGAGGACTCCAAAATGGTGAGAAATAAGATTATCTGGTCCGATGAGACCAAGATAGAACATTTTGGCCTTAATTCTAAACGGTATGTATGGAGAAAACCAGGCACTGCTCATCACCTGTCCAATACAGTCCCAACAGTGAAGCATGGTGGTTGCAGCATCATGCTGTGGGTGTGTTTTTCCGCTGCAGGGACAGGACGACTGGTTGCAATCGAATCGAGGGAAAGATGAATGCGGCCAAGTACAGGGATATCCTGGACAAAAACCTTCTCCAGAGTGCTCAGGACCTCAGACTGGGCCAAAGGTTTACCTTCCAACAAGACAATGACCCTAAGCACACAGCTAAAATAACGAAGGGAGTGGCTTCACAACAACTCTGTTACTGTTCTTGAATGGCCCAGCCAGAACCCTGACTTAAACCCAATTGAGCATCTCTGGAGAGACCTAAAAATGGCTGTCCACCAACGTTTACCATCCAACCTGACAGAACTGGAGAGGATCTGCAAGGAGGAATGGCAGAGGATCCCCAAATCCAGGTGTGAAAAAACTTGTTGCATCTTTCCCAAAAAGACTAATGGCTGTATTAGATCAAAAGGGTGCTTCTACTAAATACTGAGCAAAGGGTCTGAATACTTAGGACCATGTGATATTTCAGTTTTTCTTTTTTAATAAATCTGCAAAAATGTCAACAAATCTGTGTTTCGGGTCAATATGGGTGCTGTGTGTACATTAATGAGGAAAAAAAAATAACTTAAATGATTTTAGCAAATGGCTGCAATATAACAAAGAGTGAAAAATTGAAGGGGGTCTGAATACTTTCCGTACCCACTGTATGAGAGAGCATATTAGATATGGTTTCGCTGCTGTGACACTGACCATGGCGAATACTTGGAAAACATGTGTGGGATTGGGCATCCAGATGGAGTTAGACAAACTTTGATTAATATGAAATGTGACAGATGGTTTAAGAAAAGTGGTTATATTGTTGATCTGAGCCTTCATGGCATTGCATTACGGCTGCCTGACCCATCTCCTCACATATCTTCTCGTGTCAAACATAAGGACAACATGGTGACCTAATCACTCTCAGATGTGAGAGAAATTGAAAAAGATAACTCAATGCCCAAACTGCTTAAGCCTGCACGTTGATATGAAGCAGCTGGACAAAATGAGGGAGAAGGGAGGGGAGCAAATGAATAAGGACCCACAGCATTATCACTTGTCATGTCCAGAGAACTATTTTCTTTAGCGACACCTCGTGTTTCACCAAACATTTAATATCATCATGAAGGATGACAAATGCAGAGAGTCATTGATCAGAGGTAACATAATGACATGATGATTATGATTACACATGACTAGTCTGCATTAGGTGTTGTTATAACATACTGAATGTGATGTTCTTTCAGTACAGTCTTCATTTCCTTCTGGCATGTTCATATCTTATCATTTTTGCATTCGTGCAAATAAAGAAACAAACAAACAAACCACTTCTTATGGAAATATGGTTACTCTTCATTTTAAAGTGTTTTAGAAGTATACTGAATAATATTAATTAACAACATGTACTTACAATAGGTCTAGGGTTCAGTTTAGGGCTAGCTGTTTGGGTGCTGCCCCCTAAACCGTAAATTATGTATAATTTACTGTTATTACTATAGTAAATACAAGTGTAACAAGGACACTGTAAAATAAAGTTTAACGGAAATATTCCAGGTTTGAGACAAGTTCATCTTAATCGACAGCATTTGTGGCATAATATCGATTGCCAAATATATATATATATATATATTCTGACTTGTACCTCATTTCCAGGTTACAGTGAGGCACTTACAATAGAGAGTAAAGGGGACCAATTTTTGAAGCCAATAGCAGAAACCTGGAAATTATAATTTTAATAAAAATGCATTAATTCTTCTTTGAAAACGTGAACACTATTTGAGCCATAAAGCTGTCATGACAGCATAAAAATTAAATTTTGTCACAGTAAAATCATGTTAACACACAGTTTACGTCTTGTGGCTAAACAATGAGTATTTAACATTTACAAATTGCTCCTATTTATTTCTAAGTGCCTCAAAGTAAAAAGGGGCAAGTGAAATACATTTTGTGGTGATCAGCATTATTCCACAAGTGCTGTCAATTAAGCTTACCTTGCATTGCATATTAATTTAAGCATAGTTTCTGAGAAGCCAATCACATTATGCCTCCCCTTTTCTTAACACACAGGAAAATACTATCTCCAAACTGTACATCTTTACATCAAAGTCATGTGCCTGTAGGAAGAAGAACCATGGGGAAATATGCTTGCCCTCTCCAGATGCAGTTGCCTGGCCTTTTGTCATAGCATATATAGCTTAGAATTCTGGGTCACAAACTCCATTCTCTGGTTGTCACAGGGATGAGAATGGCCAGGCTAGAGTCCCGCTGGCAGGAGCTTGGAGACCTGGGACTCACTTCAGCTCCTCAGTATCTGACAGGATCGCAGCGGTGCTCAGAGGGGCCCCCGCTGGAGAAAAACGGCAGCCCAAATTACCTCTATGCTCCTGCGTGAACGTGGGCATTCACTGAAAAAATACGAAAGGGGGTGGGGGCAGGGGGCTTGAGATTCTGAAAGAGACTAAGAAAGAGTGAGAGAGACATGCTGAGAGAAATCCTCTAGATTAATTACAAAAACTGCAAATTTCCACAAGCATATTTTAATAATACAGTCAAATGGACAACCTGGCTGAACTTCAAGACATCAGTGATAATGATTATGAGCCTTCACTCTTCATTCTTTACAAATAGCATAAATTGTAGCTTGGCTGTCTGAAACATGAGCAGATTATTCATCTTTTGTGAAATTGTGCAGTGGCAGTGCTTCTAATCACTATGATTGACAGTTTTTCAGTCCAAAACCTCAGAAGCTGTTGTTGCATGTCAGATGATCCAACAATCATAAACGGAAAGTTTGACAAACTTGAGGGAAACGTGATTTATAACTGCAATCCAGTGGAGCTCCTGCATCTGAGTAAACTTGCCTCATTAGTCAAATACCTCAATGCAAATTAATTTGCAACCACAACAGAAACAATTGCTATTACGTTCAAGCTTATCCTATTTTTGAATAACAATAAGTTTAATATTCCAAGAGCATTAAATAAACCAAAAATGTCAAAACTTGGAATTTCCAAAACTCTGAAATGTCAGATATTTCTATATCAGTAGCTCTTTGTAAAACTAATCTCAACCAAAATATTTCTGACAAGACATCTTGGGCAGAAAATCACCATGGATCTTCTCTCTCTTTCCCAGAAGAAATGACATACTGGCCACAGATTGTCTTTTGTGTATGTTTCAGTTGTGACCTGGATGGCTGAAACAGTCACTCCTCAGGAAATGGCAAGCGAAGCACAGCACTTTATTAAAAAGCAAATCCTTTGAGGCCAAAAACATTACATGAAACACTAAATAGCCTGTTTTTATAGTGTAAGCCTTGTCAGGTATAAGAGGAATGTTCTGATTAAAAGAAGCAAAAGAGGGAGGATGTTGTGCCCCAAAATTACTATTAGTAATAAACTGCAATCAATCATATACCCTTCAGAGTCTCACCGGGAAACAATGAGAGCCTACAGATTAAAACATGCTTTTTCAGAATGTCACAATCACAAAGTCAAGTCAGTGCAAGATGCAGCAATTTGAGTGTGCTAATAAATGCTCAATTTCAGAAAGAATGATCCGTGAAGTTCATATGTCAAAGGTCCACATGCTGTGAGAGTCAGCAATGGCCAGAGGTTAAGAGGCAATTTCCTAACACTGTTGTTGCATCATCTACAATATCGTCTATTGTTTTACCCAAGAAAACATGTATTCTAAGGCAACAATACTTCAATGTCTGTTTCTCACATTTTCAACAACCTCCTTCCAATTTTATTTCCTGTTCCTGCTGAAAGGATCATTATTATTTCATCAGACTGAACAGTTCCAATTGCATTTACACATGAGTACTGCTCAGGTACGATTGCAAACCTGTGGAAAAAGAAACCTTGTTTAACATTTCCACAGCACTGAGACCTTTCACTGTTTGTATCACTCCGATTGCCTTTGTGCGTTCCAGACAGACTAGACTGTGTTTAAATTATGGATATTTTCAGTGAATCTTTCTGCAGGTTACATTGTTATGTCAGTACATGGCGTTCTCTATGAGTGAGTCATTAAAGTCATCAAATTTGATGTTTATCTGCTTACCCCCAGGGCATCCAAGATGTAAGTGACTTTGTTTCTTCAGTAGAACACAAACAAAGATTTTTGACACAAACCATTGCAGTCTGTCAGTCTTGTAATGGAGGTGAATGGAATCACGGCTTTGAGAGTAAAAAAAAAAACATACACAAACAAAACCCAATTAAACCCTGCGGCTCGTGACGATACATTGATGTGTAAAGACACAAAACGATCAGTCTGTGCAAGAAACTGAACAGTATTTATATCGTTTTTTACCTCTGATTCACGCAATGTCCAAACTGTTCGAACTGTCCTGAGTGGTGGCGCGTCCTCCTGAGCACTTTCTCAACAGCAGGCGCGTGAGGCGTCTTCTTCTTCTTCTTCTTCTTGCTTTACGGCGGATCGCCGACTTATAAGGGAATTCCACCATGTGACCAGATTTCAAAAAACTAAATAATGTTTAGTTTCTTGCACAGACCAATCGTTTTGTGTCTTTCACATCAATGTATCGTCACGAGCAGCAGGGTTTAATTTGGTTTTGTTTGTATATGTTTTTTCACTCTCAAAGCCGTGATTCCCATTCATACAGACTGCAACGGTTTGTTTTAAAAATCTTTGTTTGTGTTCTACTGACGAAACAAAGTCAACTACATGTGGATGCCCTGGGGGTAAGCAGATAAACATAAAATTAAAAATTTTGGGTGAACTATCCCTTAAATTACTATTCAAACCGATTTGTTGAAAGACTTGATCATTAAGGAATTAAACAAGTCTTTATTAGTGAGTCATTGAATCATTCATTCAAATAATTCGTTCAATGGCACTGATTAATTCAGGTACAAAACACTTTGCTTGGATATGTTCAACGGTTAATTTTGCTTTGACTTTGTCAAATTAACTTGGAAATACTATGTCTAAAATGTAAGACCGCTACAACCCAATATAGCAAGAATGCTTTCGTTTCAAGACAAAGGGATGTTTCCCTCCTAATTTGTTGTTACAGTCATTTCCCAACAAAGAGCACAGTGTAGGCATGTTACATTCACGTGGCCATGTACCATTCATTATTAGACTCTGCATCTGGCCTGAAGAAATTGTTTAGGACAGGTAATTATCAATGATCAGGCGAAGAAATTCCACAAACAATGCCGTTGTAATGAGGCTTTGAAACTTGGCAGGAAATCAAAGAGCAAATAGTTGCTTACCCCACAATTCAGATGACCCACCCAGTTCAAAAATAGTTCCTCAATAAATTCAGTCCTAAAGGTTTGCTGCTCATACCATGATCCAAATCTGAGAAAAAAAAAGTTTAAAAATCTTAAATTAAGGGCAGATTCTGTCTTGTGGCACACCGCATATAGTCAGTCTATGAGACATCCTATAAGCCTTCGATTTTATTTCAGCTTTATTTTAACTCTTTTACAAGGGTACACTGGTGTTCCCCCTTTGTAGTTTTGCACACCAAATGCTATGCCAAATCCCTTCTGGGCTTGCAGTTTCCTGCGACTATCCATCTGTACAAGATCTGCAATGGACTCAAAAGGAAAGTACAGATGAACTGATGTCAATTTGAGCTGAAACAATACGTTTCATCTCACAGGGACGTTTAACTTGATTGGGCTGCACATCAGCCTTTGAGCATATCACATGCAATCATGTTTTACTCTTTCTGAAGTTACAGAAAAATTGAATTTTGTGTCTTTAGAGAGGTAAAATGTTGCATAAGAAAATCCCAACTACCCTAATGACCTACTTATCTCTGTTATAAGGAGGGGACAGAAAATGAGAGGAGCAGTGAACTCAATGGAAGATACTGCAACTGATAAAAACATGAAAAAGGAAATATTCTGTTTTATTACCCACTGCTATCAAAGCTGCACAGAGTCTTGCTTGTTGGCTCCTCACCACTTCAATTCCAGCAACATGACCTGGAAAAGATAAATGAAAAGATGCCAGCTATGAAACATAACATCCAAACCTAAGTATTTGGACCTTCCTTTTTTCTTTAAGTCTTTGCACAAGATGTTGGATCATAGATACATGAAATTCGCTCCAATTCACTGAGGTCAGGCACTGATGTTGGGTGATCTGGCTTGCATTGAGCATTTCAGTTCACCCTGAAGGTGTAGAGTTGGGTTAAATTTTTGTCTTTGAGCAGGCCAGACGAGGTCTTCCAAATCAGACCCAGTATACCACACAAAAGGCCCCTTTCAACTAAAATGTTTGTCTAGTGGGATTGTTTGGTTGTATACTTGATTATATGCACCTGTTAGTAATGAGTGCAGCTGAAAATGTCAAATCCGTTAATAAGAATGGAGTGTTTACATACCTTTGTCCTATTTTATTGCACAGAGAGGGGCATCGTCTTATTCTGAAGCAAATTAACTGCATTCGATGGAAGATCAGAGCAGTGTAGTCTTTAGTTATGTCAAAGCACTTACCCTAGATCCTGGTCATTTTGTTGTTAAGTCAGTATATTAACTAGCTGCACATGGTCAGAGCAATTCTGGCCTTGCTGTTATGCATGCTGTGAAAGAGACAATAATGATTTTAAATGGCATTCTTTGAACTCTGAATCACCATTTCCGCATCAAGAAAACTGCTAGTAAAATGCTTGGTTTTTGTTCCTAAATTACATACCCCATCATTTTGTTATTCTTAGTCTAAATTGAGAATTTATTTGAAAGCCACAGCAAAACAATCCCAGTTGCGAAGAAAATAGCCTGAAATGTTTTATAATGTAACTTTCCTTCCCATATATTCCTGCCTGGAATTTCTGGAAATAACGAGAAAGGGAAATTCAAAAAAGGTGTGTAATTCAAATAAAATATTAAATAAATTTCAGATATATACTTTTTAACTTCTATTCATCCACGAATCCCTGAAATAAATATCATGTTTCACCAAAAACATAAGCAGCACAACTGTTTTAACACTGATAATAATAATAAATGTCTCTTGAGCATCAAATCATCATATTAGAATGATTTATGAAGGATCATGTGACAATGAAGACTGTTCTAATTGCTATATATATTATATATATGTTAAAATCTATAAAAAATAGAAAACAGTTCTTTTACATTGTAATAATATTTAACATTAATACATGTATTTTTAGTCAAAATAAATGCGGTCTGGTGAGTCTGGAGAGACTTCTTTTCAAAAAACCTTAAATCTTACGACCCAAGCTTTTAATGTGTGTGTGTTCGTGTGTGCGGTGTGGTGTGTATATATATATAGAGAGATGACGAGAGAGAGAGCAATTCACTATAGGCCGAGAGTGAATCGTCTTTATATCTATATAACAGAGACGGTATCGCTCTGTACTCGAGTGATATTGCGTTCATACAACAGTTCGACGGAACATGTGTATAATTAAACAAGAAACAACGGGGTGCCTAATAAAACCCTCTTTTGTGCGGAACTACTTCCTTCCGCCACGGATTTGACAGTTAAACATATGTCACTTTAAGAATTCGTATCAAGGGCATGTGCTGCTACAGTTAGGTTATTAGTGAGAAATAATCAGTTTATAAGAGAGAAACAATGCGGCAATACGTACATCCAAATGAGAGAGAGAGAGAGAGACCATGAAGCTAGACGTTTCTTCTTATATTAAATAACGTACTCTACGATTAGCTCAGTGAATAATAATTTAAAAAAAAACATAGACCCGGCAAGAACAAGCGGAGTGATACAAAATTGTGAAAGGGCGTTCCTGTAGCGATACCAGGGCTGCGTTCAGCCCTGACAAAAACGGTGCAAAACGTTTTTAAACCCCCCCCGGAAAACGATGGGGCATTGCACACCTGTTCTGATAACACACGCGCGTACCTGCAAATAGGCATCTGAGAAGGCCATTCTTTGTGTTCTTTTTGAGAATTTTCGGAGCCTGATGAGATCGGTATAAATACGTGTTTAATACTGAAAAATACGCTCGATGTTACAGTCACTACCATTGCCATCCAGAATAAAAGAGAACATCCAAATCAAATGAAGAGATTTGTGGAAACTGTGGTTCCTAAATATTGTGATCCAACATTTGCCTCACATTTCATACGGTCGGACGAGAGGGAGCTTCAACCGCTCTTGTGCAACTTTAAGGAAAAACACATGCAAATAGAAAAAAACACCAGCAAATTAAGAGAACATCTTCATCAGTTTGACAACACAAGCGCTGAAAATCCTCACAGCACATGCAAATGAAGAAACGCTCTGCAAATCCTCACAGCACATGCAAATTAAGAAACGCGCTGCAAATCCTCACAAAACATGCAAATGAAGAAACGCGCTGCAAATCCTCACAACACATGCAAATGAAGAAACGCGCTGCAAATCCTCACACACATGCAAATGAAGAAACACTGCAAAACCTCACAACACATGCAAATGAAGAAACCTGCTGCAAATCCTCACAACACATGCAAGTGAAGAAACGCGCTGCAAATCCTCACCACACATGCAAATGAAAAGAAAAGCAACGCGCTGCAAATCATCACAAACAACATGCAAATGAAGAAAGAAAAACGCTGCAAATACTCCAAACATGCAATGAAGAAACGCTGCAAATCCTCACAACACATGCAAATGAAGAAACGCGCTGCAAATCCTCACAACACATGCAAATGAAGAAACGCTGCAAATCCTCACAACACATGCAAATGAAGAAACGCTGTAAATCCTCACAACACATGCAAATGAAGAGACGCGCTGCAAATCCTCACAACACATGAAAAAGAAGAAACGCTGCAAATCCTCACAACACATGAAAATGAAGAAACTCTGCAAATCCTCACAACACATGAAAATGAAGAAACACGCTGCAAATCCTCACACCACATGCAAAAGAAGAAACGCGCTGCAAAACCTCACAACACATGCAAATGAAGAAACGCGCTGCAAATCCTCACAACACATGCAAATGAAGAAACGCTGCAAATCCTCACAACACATGCAAATGAAAGAAGAAAAGAACACGAGCTGCAAATCCTACACCACAGCAAATGACGAAACGCTGCAAATACTCACAACCCATGCAAATGAAGAAGAAGAAAAGCGCTGCAAATCATCAACACACATGCAAATGCGCACGAGCTGAAATCATCACAAACACATGCAAATCAAGAAAAAGACACACAGCTGACAATCCTCACACCACTGACAACTCAGGAAGACACACGCTGCACTCCTCACAACACATGCCATGGAAGACAAGCGATGCAAAATCCTCACAACACATGCCAAATGAAGAAGAAGAAACACGCTTGCTCTGCAAATCTTCAAACACCTGCAAATGAAGAAACGGCTGCAAATCCTCACAACACATGCAAATGAAGAAACGCGCTGCAAATCCTCACAACAAATGCAAATGAAGAAACGCGCTGCAAAACCTCACAACACACGCAAAAGAAGAAACACGCTGCAAATCCCCACAACACACGCAAATGGAAGAAACGTGCTGCAAATACTCACAACACAACCTAATGCAGGAACGCGCTGCAAATACTCACAACACATGCAAAAGAAGAAACGCGCTGCAAATCCTCACAACACATGCAAAAAAAGAAACGCGCTGCAAATCCTCACAAATACACAACACATGCAAATGAAGAAACGCGCGGCAAATCCTCACAACACATGCAAATGAAGAAACGCGCTGCAAATCCTCACAACACATGCAAATGAAGAAACGCGCTGCAAATCCTCACAACACATGCAAATGAAGAAACGCGCTGCAAATCCTCACAACACATGCAAAGAAACGCGCTGCAAATAGCACGAACCACAAAGGAAGAAAACGCTGCAAACCTACAACAAATGCAAATGAAGAAACGAGCGCAAAATCCTCACAACAAATGAAATGAAGAAACACGCTGCAAGTCCTCACAACACATGCAAATGAAGAAATGTGCTGCAAATCCTCACAACACATGCAACTGAAGAAACGCTGCAAATCCTCACATCACATGCAAATGAAGAAACGCGCTGCCAATCCTCACAACACATGCAAATGAAGACACGCTGCAAATCCTCACAACACACGCAAAAGAAGAAACGCTGCAAATCCTCACAACACATGCAAATGAAGAAACGCGCTGCAAATCCTCACAACACATGCAAATGAAGAAACCCGCTGCAAATCCTCACAACACATGCAAATGAAGAAACGCGCTGCAAATCCTCACAACACATGCAAATGAAGAAACGCGCTGCAAATCCTCACAACACATGAAAATGAAGAAACGCTGCAAATCCTCACAACACGTGCAAATGAAGAAACGCGCTGCAAATCCTCACACACATGCAAATGAAGAAACGCGCTGCAAATCCTCACAACACATGCAAATGAAGAAACGAGCTGCAAATCCTCACAACACATGCAAATGAAGAAACGCTGCAAATCCTCACAACACATGCAAAAAAAAAAACGCGCTGCAAATCCTCACAACACAAACAAATAAAGAAACAAGCTGCAAATCTCACAACACATGCAAATGAGAAACGTGCAAATCCTCACAAACACATGCAAATGAAGAAACGCAGCTGCAAATAGCACGAAACCACAACGGAAAGGTTTCATGGGGACCACAAAAAGTGACGCGACACGGTGGGATTGTTTGGGATGGCTTTTTTTGAGTTTCTGTGTGATTCCTTTTTTTTTTTTAATCTTTTATTTTGAAGCTATAACATGCACGGGGATTTACATCATAGCAATAAAATTACATACACAACCAGAATCCAAACAATAATGATGATAAAGAATAATAAACTGAAATATAAAAGAACAAAAACAAGAAATAAAAAGGTAAATACTTTGCTTTTTTTTACAAATAAATACAATCATAAATAAATTAAATAAACAAATACATTAAATGGAAAATTACAATAAAATGTCACTCAAAGAATACACAGGAGGGTAAACCTAACATCAAGTCAATTATTTTTTACATCAAAGTTACAGTAGTTTTAGCAGCTTTCTTATGAGCAGAGAGATTAAGAAAATAATTTCAACTCAATACAAAAAATCCTAAAATTGGGCATAAGATTTAATGAAAGAAAGGACAATGGAATACAAACACAACGTGCAAACTTCAGTCAACTTGCTTTTGTTTTTCAGATCAAAATGTATTGCCCTTTCTGTGGCATCCAATGGCTGACTTTGCCAAGATTGTGCAGTTCATGTGGGCGAGATGTAAGCTTTGTCGTAGAGAATGCCCCTAGAATGGCGGGTGATGACCAGGTGTCATCAAACAAAAGAAAAACAAGTTGACTGAAGTTTGCACGTTGTGTTTGTATTCCATTGTCCTTTCTTTCATTATCCTACTAAAAGGCCCTGATTAAATAATTATTTTCAATATTATTCTTACTGTCAATCTGCAATCTATTTTGACCTGGTTTTAACAATTAATGAAGAATTGCGGATTTCATTAACCTTGAAATTATATTTAGTTGAGAATATTTTATTAAGTTAGCCATCTTATATAACGTTTCACAGTTACTCGTGTAATTCGTCAGATTATTTAGGCTAATAATATCTAAAAGACAAAGGAATCATGCAATCAGGGTGTTAAAAAAAAACAAAAAAAAAACTCACCTTTCAGTTCACCAACAACTCCACTGACCAATAGCCACTGCACAATTGCTGCCCAATTTTAGTTGTTTGTATGATTTGAAAGATTTATGAATCTCTCTGCTAACACTTACTAAGAAAAGTGTTAAAAACGTACTGTGTGATCGAAAAAATATGACTTGATGTAAGGGTTACCTCCTGTGTACTCTTTGAAGTTGACCATTTTATGTGTAATTTCCAATTCAGTTAGTTTATTTATTGATATGATTCTTTATTTAAAAAAAAAGGCAAAGATTCTTGTGGAACTTTTTTTTATTATTGTTTGTTCGTTAATTCATTTTAGGTTTTTTATATTTATGGTTGTGTATTCCTGGTTGTGTATTTAATTATTGCTATGCCTGTTCCCCTCGTGAATGTGATATATTCATAATAATACAAAAAAAAAGGACCATCACTCGCAGAAAATCCAAAAAAAAGCCACTCCAAAAAAAACACCCCTCCCAGCAGCGGTCGGCACTTGTTGGGTCCCTTGAAACATTCCGTTGTGGTTCGTGCTATTGCCAGAGCGTTTATCATTTGCATGTGTGTGAGGATTTGCAGCGCGTTTCGTCATTTGCATGTGTGTGAGGATTTGCAGCGCGTTTCTTCACTTGCATGTGTTGTGAGGACTTGCAGAGCGTTTCTTCATTTGCATGTGCTGTGAGGTTTGCAGGCGTTTCTTCTTTTGCATGTGTTGTGAGGATTTGCAGTGTGTTTCTTCATTTGCATGTGTTGTGGGTTTTTGCAGCGTTTCTTCATTTGCATGTGTTGTGAGGATTTGCAGCGTTTCTTCATTTGCATGTGTTGTGAGGATTTGCAGCAGGTTATTCATTTGCATGTGTGTGAGGATTTGCAGCGCGTTTCTTCACTTGCATGTGTTGTGAGGACTTGCAGAGCGTTTCTTCATTTGCATGTGCTGTGAGGATTTGCAGAGCGTTTCTTCATTTGCATGTGCTGTGAGGATTTGCAGAGCGTTTCTTCATTTGCATGTGTTGTGAGGATTTGCAGAGCTTTTCTTCATTTGCATGTGTTGTGAGGATTTGCAGCTCGTTTCTTCATTTGCATGTGCTGTGAGGATTTGCAGAGCGTTTCTTCATTTGCATGTGTTGTGAGGATTTGCAGCGCGTTTCTTCATTTGCATGTGTTGTGCGGATTTGCAGCGTTTCTTCATTTGCATGTGTTGTGAGTATTTGCAGCGTGTTTCTTTTTTTGGTTGTGTTGTGAGGATTTGCAGCGTGTTTTTTCATTTGCATGTGTTGTGAGTATTTGCAGCGCGTTTCTGTTTTTGTTTGTGTTGTGAGCATTTGCAGCTTGTTTCTTTATTTGTTTGTGTTGTGAGGATTTGCAGCGCGTTTATTCCTTGATGTGTGGTGGAGGATTGGCAGCGCGTTCTTCATTTGAGTGTTGTGAGGATTTGCAGCGTTTCTTTTTTTGCATGTGTTGTGAGGATTTGCAGAGCGTTTCTTCATTTGCATGTGTTGTGAGGATTTGCAGCGTTTCTTCATTTGCATGTGTTGTGAGGATTTGCAGCGTTTCTTCTTTTGTGTGTGTTGTGAGGATTTGCAGCGTGTCTTCCTTTGCCGTGTTGTGAGGATTTGCAGCGTTTCTTCATTTACATGTGTTGTGAGGATTTGCAGCGCGCTTCTTCATTTGCATGTGCTGTGAGGATTTGCAGAGCGTTTCTTCATTTGCATGTGCTGTGAGGATTTGCAGAGCGTTTCTTCATTTGCATGTGCTGTGAGGATTTGCAGCGCGTTTCTTCATTTGAATGTGTTGTGAGGATTTGCAGCGCGTTTCTTCCTTTGCGTGTGTTGTGAGGATTTGCAGCGTTTCTTAATTTGCATGTGTGTGAGGATTTGCAGCGCGTTTCTTCACTTGCATGTGTTGTGAGGACTTGCAGAGCGTTTCTTCATTTGCATGTGCTGTGAGGATTTTCAGCGCAGGTTTCTTCATTTGCATGTGTTCGTGGGATGGGCCAGAGATTTATTAATTTGCATGTTGTTGTGAGGATTTGCCGCGGTTCTCATTTGTATGTGTTGTGAGGATTTGCAGCGTTTCTTTTTTTGCATGTGTTGTGAGGTTTTGCAGTGTTTCTTCATTTGCATGTGTGTGAGGATTTGCAGCGCGTTTCTTTTTTTGTTTGTGTTGTGAGTATTTGCAGCGCATGTCTTGACAAAATGATGAAGATTTTTTCTTAATTTGCTGGTGTTTTTTCCATTTGCATGTGTTTTCTTAAGTTGCAGAGCGTTGAGCTCTCTCGGCCCTAATTCAGGTTGACAGACAAACCATTTCAGGGGAAGGACAATCATTTACCCGAGAATGTGTTCTATCTATCGGACCTATTATTTGTCTTGTTAGTATTAGGTTTCATTCTGCTGATCATTGTTGTTGTGCTATGCTTGTCGTATTCCCATTATATAATCAGAGGATTCTAGACCAGTGTATGTAAGTGTAACTACACAATACAATAGCAAATATAAAATCAGGTATAGTATTTTTGTTACATTAATCCGTGTAAGCAAAACATACAGGAAGGATGGACAGAAGACATTGCATTTACTAAATGCTTTTAGACAGAACGTAAAGAAGTTCACAATCCATACATATGCTCGTATTATTTCATTATTTTGCCTTTAATGTAATACAACATGTGCCAACAATATACTGCTTTTGTGCATTATTTGATGTTTAAACACTTGTGCCAGCTGTCTTGTAATATCGGGGTTTTACAAACTGGTGTGATGCTGATGAGCCTGCAATTTTTTGACACACCCACCAACAAGTACAAACGTGGGTTTTGGTTAAATGGAGCCAAAATCACTCCAATTAAAAGAAACAAAGAATTAAACGACTTCAGGTCTGGTGACATGAATTTATTTAATACACGTAGTTTAACATTGAGTTGATCAATTTTTTTTGAACTGAAATAAATGAACTTTTCCATGACGTTATAATTTGAGATGCACCTGTATATATAAATATCATCCCAATGGTTTGAAAAGTTTATCTTTGGGGTTTGTTTAAATAAATATACTAAATTAAAGCATACAGTCTTTGAGACATACCTGAAGTGTCTTGCTGTCTGAATACTAAAAAGAGGCCACAGGCTAAATTTAATTGCCAAGACAGCAATACAGTTTTTATGAGAGCTGTTTTCCAAGAGTTTTTTAAATATAATGTACTATGATAACTACCATTCATGCAATTTCAGTGAAATTATGCTGCTAGAAGCTTTTTAGCAGTTTGGTTAAAGCATGGCTTTGTGCCTCATAAAATGTGAGCTGGGTAATAGTTACAGGGAAAAGCAAAGTGCATCATAAATAAAAAAGGAATTACTGCATTTAGTGGAATTTGACCCATTTAACCTCTTTTGAACACACTGCTTCTTATTTTTTAAACAGAACAATCAAAAGCATCTGGCTGAGCACATTTCTGTAACCCTACGGAAAGCCAACCTGACTGTAACCTTTACAGAAGAGAAGGAAAAAGATAAGTGCTTAGTTCACAATCTCCCAAAACAGTGCGTAATGTTGGCCTTGGACCAACTGCTTGAATTATCATCATGAAGAGAACCAACAAAGCTGTTCTGAAATCAATATAAAAAGGCAACATTCCAAAATATTATTTAATATACCATGAGCAGAGGTACAAGATGAAACCATATGGATTACTTTGAGAGCTAATTTTCAAAACATACAGCTCTTTGAATGATGCCACAGTTATTGTGAGTCCGTACAGGCTTATCCATTACTACACATGATTATGACATCAGCTTTTTCTCTTTAAGTATAAAGAGAGCTGATATACTGTGTCAACATGCAGTCTAGACATGTTACAGTAAAAACACATGGTACAACAAGCTCATCAGGGATACCAATGTACATTTAAAAAGTCTGCTGAATGTATTGTGGCTTTGGGAAATGTTTAGTCAGTGTTTAAAATCATATGTTTTTGCTAATTATGTGCACCACGGAGTATGAATTGAAAATGAATTCATTCTTTTGTTCCTCAGGTTATGCAAAAAACAGATGTTTGGATGTTTTTTTGGACATTCTACTGTATGATGTCTGATGATTATTGATGCCTCAGGGCTTAATTAAAGAGGATATTTTGGTTTAAGGAGTCAGTAACAGTCGTGCAATTAGCAGAGGAGTTAAAACTTTACATTTTATAGATTTTAGTAAAACAAAAAACTTTTTGTTTTTTTCCAGTCAACAAATTATTGAAATTTAGGCCCAGTAAAAAGAAAATAATAATGCATGCACACATGACAAGTTACTGTATGCACATGCATGCTAACATGAGAAAACGTAAAACCATTCAGCATGAACGTTTTCTGCTATAAAACAAAATTTGTATTTATTAAGGAATCAATGCTTTATTTTCTCTGTGTGGCAACTATGACTCGACTACATGAACTTCAGTCAGCTGTGTCTGTTTTGTTCATTTTCCCATGATCTATTATTTCAATGACAAGAAGCAATTAGTGTTAGTTAGTTAGTCCTCTGCCCTATATACAGTACACCCATGCTGCTCATCTGCTCTCTCATGCCAAAGGATGTGCGGAAGTTGTATGGCCTCCTGGGATGGAGTTTTGTTAACATTTGGGTGCTTCACTTCAGTTTTTTTTTTAGCTTTCTGAGTACAGTAGCTCCAAGATTTCTGGTCACAATGCAGACGTACCCAGAAGTTTAAATACTAATCAGTTATTATTTAAGGTAATTCTTGTAGTATCATGATTTAAGTGAGCCTTAAAAAGCTATTTTTTTTATTTTTTATATTTAACAGGTCAATTTTGCAGCACAGTCTATGATGGTCGAGTCAACAAAAATTGACTCCATAATGTGTTGCTGAATGATTTATGCTTTCCAGCATGAAGATGGTCTGTATTTCATTCTCAATATCAGAGAGGGGATAAGGAGGAACAAAGAAAATCAAAACCAAAACATTTTCAGATGCTATCTTCTCCTTGATAGCCTAGCCCTCACCAGATAGCCAGCATACTGTACACAAAGCTCAGCACACCAGCACCTCATTTTGAACTTCAGGTCAGATACAGACACTTCAAACTAAAATAATATGCTTAAGTGCAGATATTCTGTCTCCCTAATGCATCCCTTCTGTAGATCCATTCAGAAATGGAGCTTTTTAAATCACTGTAAATAATCTGTAATATCTATATTCAGTTGTTGTGAAAGGAAAGGAACTGTAAAATAAATAAATAAATAATAGTTACCTTTTCCAGACTACACACACACACACACACAACATATAATATAATATAAATCCACAGTACAAATAGGTGTTTATACTGGAAATAGTTAGCTGAATTTATACTTTAGGAAGGGGATCATATTTGAGGGCACATGGTCTTATAAAGTTTAAAAACATCTGCTCTAGAGCTATGTAACATCAAAATATAAATCAGTGTAAATCTGGAATGCCTTTTTTTCTCAAGCATGTCGTGCAGCATGCAGTTTTACGCACTCATTTAATTGAAATCACTCTTGAGAATGTCTTTAGATGAACAAAACGTTCCACAATGAGTGTGGAGGAGTGCATTTCATGGCTTGAAAACCGCTTTAGAGCCATTATACATATTCTTCTTCATCTTGTTTTGTAATTAAGAGTTTTAATTACAAGCCATCCTTAATCTCATAGCATGTGAACACAGATCTCAACACTCGACATCAACATGTCTGAGAGTAACGCAATTTAAATTTTCTGTGTGTATGTGCTGTACATGTGGTAGAATTGACAATAAAGCAGACTTGACTTGACTTGACTTGTATACAAAACTTTGTATTATGCTTGTTATAGAGTGCGTGGCGTCACGTGCTCTACCGCCGGTGGCAGTAGACAACCGTGACATGGTTGTCACGGCGACCGTCACAGCCTATAGTTGCGTTGCTGTCTGTGCAGGGTCAGAAAGCTCTCGGATTTTGATCAAAAATATCTTAATTTTGTGTTCCAAAGATGAACGAAGGTCTTACGGGTTTGGAACGATATGAGGGTGATTAAATGATGACAGATTTTTCATTTTTGGTGAACTATCCCTTTAAGTGCAATTTAAATACTCTATCCACCTGTGTGGGTGATTTGCAAGCAGACATCATGCAGCTGATCCTGCACACTGACTGTCTGTCGCTGTGGTGAGCAGCATTGCAACCGCAGTGCCAGCCAACAAACGTGTATCTCTGCTGGAAACCTGAGAAACACCATTAAATGACACAAAATTAGACTGCTAGATACAATCATTTTAGTTTTTTCCAAACATACAGTTGCGACCACAAGCACCAACCTCTCCTAAGATAACGCTCATCAGGAACTCCAAAATATCTCTCAAACTCATATTTGCACTTTCCTTACTGTAGACCATCAGGGCCACCTGACCAGGTAGCAACTGAAACACCTGCAAACAAACCTGAGAACAACACAACTAGAGCTGTGAGGATGCAGATTCACATCAGCTGTTGTTAATCAATAACTAGATTTCCACCTTGACAGTCTGATAGCACAGTGGCCCATTTCTGGTTGCTTCATCTGACATAACAGCAGGAACCAGCTCGGCGACTTTATTAAGCAGAGCGCTGCATTCTGCTTTGAGAACCTCTCGTCCCGTAGTGCTGTCCTCCAGGAACATACAGACTGCCATAGGACACACACCACAACTATTACAACACAACAGACATGACTACAGATGTCTGTACAGTAGTAGCGAACCGATGCACACTCACCTATCTGAAGATCTTTCAATGAAAACACCTCCAAAAAAAAAAACAAAAAAAGTTTTTTTTTTATTTGAATCCAAATTAAAGCATGGCCAGAAATCTTGTATGGCTTTAAGATCTAAAGTATATATATCTTATAAAATAAAAAATGTTTATATAATAGTACTACTATTAGATACCTAAAAAAAGTTACTTTTTTACCTGTTTTTGGTGCAAAAGGTTCAGCAGATGTTGTTTAACGTCCTCAAAGACTATGGAGCAGTTTATTTCAGCCAAAACCTGCAGCATCTGCAAAACAGAGTTAAGAAGGTGTAGTTTTAAGCAAAACCAACAATCAGGAACAAAAAAAATGTTGGCAGTGTTGAAGTAAAGGTGAAAATTACTTGGTCTAATTTGCGGCAAGCGCATGAAGAGGTCACTGCCTCTAGCTGTAAGGCCAAAACAAGCTGAACAAATTGATGAAGAGCAGCAGGCTGTAAGGAACCAAGTGCTTCTTTTGGGATCTTCTGCAGGATCTGTGAAGCCTCCTCCAGTGAGCGCTCCCTGCTCCGTTTGCCTGCGCTCCTGTCAATAACACACTAGCTCTCATTCACAAACAATATAAGGGTGTTTTTAGTCCTGTGGACTAGAAATAACCTCTTAAAATAGTTTTCACACTCTTTCTAGATTTGCCCAGGTAACACTTGACAATGCATTGAAAAAGAAAAAGAAAAGCTTGACTGTCATCCAAATAATGCATTGCGTTTAATAACATTTTTAATCATATATGTCTTGCTAAAGCTAATTTCATAAACAGCATTTCTTGTAATTACAGTATATTGCTTGTAGTATATTCAGTTTTCAATTTCAAGTACATTATTGGCATGAATGTGTTTACATACACACAAGAAGTAATGATAAGAAAACGAAATATACAATATAACAAATATAAAAAGAATGAAAATAAGGTATACACATAATATAAATAATAAAATACATATATAATTCACAAACATCACCCATTTAGAGCTTGTACAAAGAAATTCAAAGCAAGCTCAAAGGGCTACTCATCCCAAATCAAGTTAAAGTGTACTTGAAAAAAGAATAACAAAACAGCATGCAACAGTACTTTTGAACAGTAAAATATTGTTGAATGCATCTCTCTACTCCCTAAGTTACCTGGCATTTTCTGTCAGCTTCTGCAAGAAAATCCTTAGCGTGTCTTTGACATCACATGATATTTGATCTTCTGAAACGACAGATTTCATAACTGCATCAGCTTGTTCCGAGGAAAAAATTAAAATCGTCATAGTTGCGAGCTTCAGACTTGTGTACACAGCTCCATGTGTATTGTGTAAACTCCATCTCATTCTACAGCGAGTGTCACGTACATGATTAGCGCACTCTAGCGCCCCTACCGGCGCGACTGTATGGCTAATACAGTATCAGTCTGTAAACGCAGTCTCTGATGCTGCAATACGTTTTTAAAATGAACAGTCCTTGAATCCAAATGAACAATTACTTGCCATGTTTCCCATATGAATGGGCTAAAGGTGTGAGCTAAAAAGCGGCAATAGTCTAATTGAATGTTGCATTAGCTTTCAAGAAGTCAGTTTGTTTTATGCTGGCTTAGCTAGCAGAGCATGTACCTGTTATCAGTGTTGGGGAGTAACTAGTTACATGTAGACGTGTGGGAGTGCCTATTTACATTAGTAATGTTGGGGAGTGACGATTACTGTAGTAGTGTTGGGGATGACTAGTTTTACATGTAGTAGTGTTGGGGATGACTAGTTACATTTAAAAGTGTTTGGGGATTCTACTTTGGGAGTACTAGGTACTTATAATAATTGGGAAGAGACCCCCTATTAAATGTCATTAGTGTAGTAAGTGTTTTGGGGATGACTATTTACTGTCTTCGTGTTGGGGAGTGACTGTTACATGTAGTAAGGTGTTGTGGAGTGACTAGTTAACATGTAGTAAGTTGGGATTGACTATTAATGTGTAGTGTTGGGGGTGACTATTACATGTAGTAAAGTGTTGGGGAGTGACTAGTTACCTGTACTAATTGTTGGGGAGTACCTACTTTGGGGATTACTATTACCTGTATAAGTCTTGGGGAGTGACTAGTTACATTATAAGTGTAGTAAGTGTTGGTGAGTGACTAGTACTCAGTAAGTGTGGAGTGGACGAGTACATGTAGTAGTGTTGGGGAGTGACTAGTTACCTGTAGAAGTGTTGTGGAGTGACTAGTGTACATTAATACGTGTTGGGATAACTACTTTGGGAGTACTAGTTACATGTCGTAAGTATTGGGAGTGCTAGTTTTACTGTGGAGTGTATAATTTGGGAGTGACTATGTCATGTCGTAAGGTGTTGTGGATGACTAGTTCATGTAGTAATTGTTGTTTAATGTCTAGTTAACATTTATAAGTTTGGGGAGTGACTAGTTTTACATGTAGTAATTGTTGGTGAGTAACCTACTTTGGGCGTACTATTACATGTAGTAAGTGATTGGTGATTATTACGTTTTGGTGAGTAACTAGTTACATGTAGTAAGGTGTTGGGAGACTATTTACTTAGTAAATTTTTGGGGAGTGACTATTTTACATTTAGTAAGTGTTGGGGAGTAACTACTTTGGGGAGTAACTAGTTACATGTAGTAATTGTTGGGGAGTAACTAGTTACATGTATAAGTGTTGGAGAGTCACTAGTTTGGGATTACTAGTTACTGTGTAATTGTTGGGGTAACTGTGTACCTTTGTAGTATTGGAGATAACATTTGGATAGCTATTCATGTAGTAGTGTTGGGATATAGTTCATGTAGTCGTTTTGGGGAGTGACTAGTTAAATGTATTAAGCGTTGGGGAGTACCTGATGGGGAGTACTAGTTACATTTAGTAGTGTTGGGTAGTGACTAGTTACATGAAAGTGTTTGGGGTGACTAGTTACATGTAGGTATCGTTGGGGAGTACTAGATGGAGTACTTTTACCTGTAGTAAGTTTTGGGTGCATTTACATGTAGTAATGTTGGGATGACTATTACAGGTATTAACGTGTTGGGATTGACTAGTTTATAATATGCTGTAAGCCATTGGGGAGTCACAGATGGATAACTCAGTTACATGTAGTAAGTGTTGGTGAGTGACCTAGTTACAATGGTAGTAAAGCCGGTGGGATAACTATATGGGATAACTAGTTACATGTAGTAAGTGTTGGGGAGTGTCTAGTTACATGTAGTAAGTGTTGGGGAGTGTCTAGTTACATGTAGTAAGTGTTGGGGAGTGTCTAGTTACATGTAGTAAGTGTTGGGGATGTAGTAAGTGTTGGGGAGTAACTAGGAGTAACTACTTGTAGTAAGTGTTGGGGAGTAACTAGGAGTAACTACTTACATGTAGTAAGTGTTGGGGATGTAGTAAGTGTTGGGGAGTAACTACTTTGGGGAGTAACTAGTTACATGTAACAATTATGTAATTTAATTACAAAATAAAAATAATTGTAATCAGTTACAGTTACTGATAAAAAATGTGTAATTAAATTAGTTACATGAAAAAAAATGTTAACGATTACAAAGGGGGTTACATCTGAATATTTTCAAACACAACACGGTTTTCACACACGTACAGATTTGATTGATTTCTTTCCCAAATTGCATTTGACTGCTCTAAAATATGAAACACCAAATGTTTTAGAAGTTTATAACATGCTTATCCGATATGGTTTATGTATATGCTTTTTTTTATTTTAAGATAAACTGTTTTTTCTAAGGCATTGTTAGATTCCAATGTTTCCTGTCATAGCTATGCAAAGATTTGATTTCAACAACAGCATCATAGCTATTAAAACTATTTCGTGTGTATATATATTTATATATATATACAGTGGGGAAAAAAAGTATTTAGTCAGCCACCAATTGTGCAAGTTCTCCCACTTAAAAAAATGAGAGAGGCCTGTAATTTTCAACAAAGGTATACCTCAACTATGAGAGAAAAAAAAAATCCAGAAAATCACATTTGTAGGATTTTTTAAGAATTTATTTGCAAATTATGGTGGAATATAAGTATTTGGTCAATAACAAAATTCTCAATACTTTGTTATATACCCTTTTTTTGGCAATGACAGAGGTCAAACGTTTCTGTAAGTCTTCACAAGGTTTTCACACACTGTTGCTGGTATTTTGGCCCATTCCTCCATGCAGATCTCCTCTAGAGCAGTAATGTTTTGGGGCTGTTGCTGGGCAACACGGATTTTCAACTCCTCCAAAGATTTTCTATGGGGTTGAGACCTGGAGACTGGCTAGGCCCCTCCAGGACCTTGAAATGCTTCTTACGAAGCCACTCCTTCGTTTGCCCGGGCGGTGTGTTTGGGATCATTGTCATGCTGAAAGACCCAGCCACATTTTCATCTTCAATGCCCTTGCTGATGGTAGGAGGTTTTCACTCAAAATCTCACGGTACATGGCTCCATTCATTCTTTCGTTTATACGGATCAGTTGTTCTGGTCCCTTTGCAGAAAAACAGTCCCAAAGCATGATGTTTCCCCCATGCTTTACAGTAGGTATGGTGTTTTTTGGATGCAATTCAGCATTCTTTCTCCTCCAAACACGATAAGTTGAGTTTTTACCATAAAGTTCTATTTTGGTTTCATCTGACATATGACATTCTCCCAATCCTCTTCTGGATCATCCAAATTTTCTCTAGCAAACTTCAGACGGGCCTGGACGTGTACTGGCTTAAGCAGGGGACACGTCTGGCACTGCATGATTTGATTCCCTGGCTGCGCAGTGTGTTACTGATGGTAGCCTTTGTTACTTGGTCCCAGCTCTCTGCAGGTCATTCACCAGGTCCCCCCGTGTGGTTCTGGGATCATTTTGACCCTACGGGGTGAGATCTTGCGTGGAGCCCCAGATCGAGGGAGATTATCAGTGGTCTTGTATGTCTTCCATTTTCTAATAATTGCTCCCACAGTTGATTTCTTCACACCAAGCTGCTTACCTATTGCAGATTCAGTCTTCCCAGCCTGTTGCAGGTCTACAATTTTGTTTCTGGTATCCTTTGACAGCTCTTTGGTCTTGCACATGGTGGTTTGGAGTGTGAAACTGTTTGGGTTTTGGACATGTATCTTTATACTGACAACGAGTTTAAACAGATGCCATTAATACAGGTAACTGTGGAGGACAGAGGAGCCTCTTAAAGAATTTGTTTCAGGTCTGTGAGAGCCAGAAATCTTGCTTGTTTGTAGGTGACCAAATACTTATTTTACAGAGGAATTTACCAATTAATTCTTTAAAAATCCTACAATGTGATTTTCTGGATTCATAGTTGAGGTATACCTATGATGAAAATTACAGGCCTCTCTCATCTTTTTAAGTGGGAGAACTTGCACAATTGGTGGCTGACTAAATACTTTTTTGCCCCACTGTATTTAACCTCAGAATTATTTAAAAGTAAGTCTGAAATCTGCAGCTGGATCATGAACAATGGGTACTGATCCATCCTTGAGTTTTAACTTTTTAACAAAACCTGCCTTGAATTGTCCCTCATTCAGAAAGCTGCCTGGAGTAAAATGATTTGTGCAGCCAGACATAAACAAATTTAGTGAAAGTGAATTGAATTGACATATGGCTAAGTATGGTGTCCCATACGCAGAATTTGTGCTCTGCATTTAACCCATCCAAGTGCACACACACAGCAGTGAACACACACACACCGTAAACCCACACCAACAAAGTTGGGGGTTTGGTGCCTTGCTCAAGGGTCTCACCTCAGTCATGGTATTAAAGGAGGAAGAGAGCGCTGTACATTCACTCCATCAAAATGGCTTATAATTGAGACTCTTTCGGTTTTGGGGCATTAAAAGACTAGTGAATTTTGATCATTGTAGGGTGGTTGTGTCCACACACTGCTAAGACACATTTATATGCAAATGAAGATATTTTGCATCCAACGTCACCTTTAAAATTAAAATATTATAATCTTAATTCAAGTGATGAAGGATTTCGAAAGTCTGAGAGTTATCAGTGTTGAGCACATATTGTAAGTTTAACCCTGCCTGGTTTAAATGTTTGAAAATTATTAACAGTTGAAAACATTAGACATTTTTAGAAAAGTAATCAAAAAGTAATCATACTGTATGTAATCAGTTACATTACTTTTATAAAGTAATAAAAAAGTTACACTACTTATTACATTTTAAGTAGGGTAACTTGTAATCTGTAACCTATTACATTTCCAAAGTAACCTTCCCAACAGTGCTTGTTATACATTTATATTTTCCGCACTTTTGTGCTTTTTGGTATTGAAATGGCTGAAACGGAGAAGGCATTGCATGGATGTGAAGAGGTTAGATGGAAAAACGATTCTTATAACTGGTAAGTGAGTACATTTGGCTTCATATATCCGACTATGTAAGAGTAGCATCTCTTTAGAGTAACATGATTGATTGACAGCTGCTGTTTTGACTGCGTTTCTTTCAATAATTCCGATGATTGTATTGAATATGCTTGTGCAATGCACCTTATAATGCCTGTATGATCTCAGGACAGTTGTAACACAGTTTATAATACTACCCTTAGTATTGCTTCAGCTTTAGAAGTCTGATCCATTAACCATGACAAGTCAACTTTCAATATTGTATGCATTTAACTTGGCTATCATATTTATGACAAGATATAATGCATTACAATGCACATTATGAATAATTACAATGCATTACACATAAAGGCTTTAAGTAAAGTGTTTGTACTTTGTAAATAATGCATTCAACATATTTGTTACTCTGTAAAAAAAGTAACTAAATCTAAATAAAATCTAAAATCTAAATATTGAGAAAATCATCTTTAAAGTTGTCCAAATGAAGTTTTTAGCAATGCATATTACTAATAAAAATTAAGTTTTGATATATTTACGGTTGGAAATTTACTAAATATCTTCATGAACATGATCTTTACCTAATATCCTAATGATTTTTTGGCATAAAAGAAAAATCTACATTTTTGACCCATACAATGTATTTTTGGCTATGGCTACAAATATAACCCAGCAACTTAAGACTGCTTTTTGTGGTCCAGGGTCACATATTTCATTGTAAATTTAAAGTAATGTTTTACTTAACTAGTTACTTGAAAAAAGTAATCTGATTACGTAAACTTGTTACTTCTAATGCCTAACCCCGCCACTAGGGGCTATTAGGGGGTCCTTGACATTTTAGAGAAAAATAGTGTTAAAAAAATAATTTAAAAAAATAGATTCCGTTAAAAATTGATAAAGTCATAAAAGTATAAAATAAATAAATAAAAATGGGGTATAATTTTAATAAATAAATAATCCATCTAACAAGTACAGCACTATAGCAAGTAATAAAATAAATATTGTATAATTTCCAAATATATACAGAGTATATTATAAGATATTGCAATACTGTAAATTTATTTGCTATCATTTTTATCAATTTAAAGTGCCTTGTTGAAATAAAGTATTAAATTTTTTTTTTTCTTATCCCAACTTTTTGAATGCTGGTGTATCATGATTTCCACAAAAATGTTCAACAGCAAAAATTCAAAAGCAAAAACATTAAGAAGAAATGTTTCTTACATTCACAAACTTCTTAAATTATAATATTTCACAATATTGCTGATATTCAATATTCAATAGTCCTCGACTGGACAGATGATGATTTCTCCATGTGCTTTGGCGTGAACCACCTTGGCCACTTCTTACTGACCAACCTTCTCCCGTGGCTGAATGAGAGTTCACCGAGCAGAGTGATCAATCTCACCTGCTCCAGCTACAAGTACCAGAAGCTGGACTTTCAAGATCTTAACTACAACCTGTTTCCGTTCTTCACCTACTGCCGCAGCAAGCTGGCCAACATTTACTTCACACAGGAGCTCTCTCGCACGCTGGAGGGGAAAGGAGTGACCGCGTACGCCGTTCACCCTGGTGAGATATAAAATATAGGCTGACTTTCTCATTTTTACAACAGTGGAAAAGGTTGCTCTGCTGTTGCTGAAGTCTGAGCAGTAATAGTAGTGATCTTTACCGTAGCAAGAACCTGTAATTGTCTGAACTGATTATTGTGAAGTTCATCTGGTGTCTTTTGTCTCATTCAGGTTACGTTCAGAGTAACTGGATCTGTCATTACTCGGTTTTGTTCCGGATCCTTGTGCAGGTGGTGATGTTCATGTTTTTTGTTTCGTGTGAGGTTGGGGCGCAGACGAGGTGCTCGAGCACAATGGAGGATATTTCACTGACTGTCAGCCGGCTCACCTTAGAGCCTTCACTAGAGATTCTGGAGTAGCAAAGAAACTTTGGGAGGCCAGCGAGAGACTAGTTAAACTGGCCTGATAACAGTATACAGTGCTTTTTGTTTGCATGTTTAATAAGCAGACTGATACTTAGGTTATTCATAGAAAGCCATGTTAGTTTTTGGTTTGTAAGAATGTGATTTTTATGACACCGTTTAGAGTTTTGTGTGAGTTGTATGTGCTGTTTTTTACAGTGTAATTTATTTAATGATGATTGACGTGGTTTTTGACATGCAGTATTGAATTGCCCATGTTTTCGTTAAACACTTGAATTAGTGAAGAATGTAAATAGGTCACCACAAATTCCATTTAAGATGGAGGGAGGCTATTTATAAATGCAAACTAATCAAAGCCTGAAAGCGCACAAATCTAAAATTACAAAGGTTTCATTAATGCATTTGGCGTATGCTTTTATCCAAAGCGATTTACATTACTTTTGCATTCATTAATTTGATCCCTCCATGTCAAAGGTGTAATTTTTCACAAAAAAAAAAAACGTATTCATTTTTCCTCAAGGTAGAATTTTTTATTAAAATGCATTTTAAATGCTAATGAAAAATAAAGACAAAGTGATTAAGAAAGCAATTTCCATTTGCATTATAAAAATATGATTTGACTTATTTCCATGACTTCTGCAGGCGTTTTTAAACTTTTTTTTTTTTAAACGGTTTTTAAAACTTACCTTCCTCGTTCATGATTAAAAATCCCAATTACATTTTCTCCTAGGGGGAATTGATATTTTTTTTTTTTTTTTTTAATAGTTAAAAGATCTACTGTGAGCTACGAGGTTTTTGATTGATTGGTATAAAGCCAGCACCTCAGTTATTTAAGTAATCCCAACTCTTTAGCAAAAGAAAAATGAATGAGAAAAATTCCAAGCCTGCTAAAATAAAAATTGGAACACTTTAAAAATATATATCGCTTGTCAATTTTGAATGCACATGTACACAGTTCTTCAGTATTTAAATCATCTCATTTATTTATATCTTTTGAACACATTTGCTTAAGTCAGGGAATACACAGGGCATGTTTGAGAACAGAGCAATAACAAGAGTAAGAATCATCAGAAATCAAAGAGAATATTATCTTATACAGAAAAAACAAAACTAACAGAGGGCTACTGTGAGAAAACTCAACTTCAGAGAAACTATCCGGAACTGTTTCCAATCAGAGAAGTGATATGACGAGTGAAACGGAAACAGTCCTATGCTAAAAGACGGTGCAGGTAGAAATTCTCTGGACCTACCGAGCTGTAATTGTTAAGTTAGTCATAAAAGACCGACAGAAGTCAGAAACAATCCACGGTTTTATTGGCCATTCAGGTTTGGTGAATATCCGCAAAGCACAAACAGCAGAACTATGTCACTGCCGATACAAATTTAGTTAAAAATGATTTTGAAAAACCCATGCATATTTAGCTAATATTGCAAGTGCTTCTCTGAAGTCAAGCAGTCTCATACTAATGAGTAATCTTATAGTCGTTAATATAAATATCAGTCACCCTGCATTGACAACAATGAGCTTAATACAAAAGCATGCCGTAGAAATATCACCATTCCAATAATCTTAATATCATCGACATTTCGTAGCTATAGTCTTCGTCATTTACACTGCCATTGTCAGCATCATTTTGGGACAAAAATATTATAATATATGCACTTAACAAAGCTGGTAAAACAGATAAGAGAAAGGTTTAGGTAAACCAGCATTCAATAGAAAAAATAAAATCAAAAAGATAAATAACACCAAACCTAGTGTTCAAGTGACTGTCATGCAAAGAAAATCCAGCTGAAATGCAAGTAAACTGCAGTTTCAATACTGTGTGTCCTGTTTTAATAGTGATGTGCACTTCCACTCGTTAACATGTTTATTTTCGTTGCTAAACACACAGAACAGTACACTTTTTACATGCTGTTTTGTTTTTTTGTGATTGTCTTTTTTTTTTATTAGGGAGCGGACAGGCGTGGAACTCTGACGACTCATATAAACACAGGTGAAGTTTTGAATGAGATAAATCATCCAAGAATGAGACGCAACTGTAACAGAAGCAGAACACTGGAGCACAAACACACAAACACGTGCCTCGCGGGGTCGCTTTGATTGAGAGAAATCTTTTGATTGGATTTTAAAAGATTGCTCTTTTTATCTATTATGAGAGGCGCTTCGGACGATTTCTTTCAAATAACAACAACAAAAGATCAGTAGTCATCATCGATATGACGTGGCTCAAAGCTAGTGTGTTCAAACATTAAAGTGTGCAACGCACATAAACTTAAGAAGCACGTAAGAACTTGCAATAATATAATCAAATAAATAAATACAACTTGAGGACACAATCAATATATAAGGTCAATAAAATAAGTCACATGACTGGGTGATGATGTCACACCGACACGTCAGTTCACCACAATTACCAACCCTTTAAAAGTAGACTGAAACCAGCATAAAGTTGCATGAGGTGTGACGTATACTTCATAAACTACGTCTCACCATCTTCTGAAATATAAAACTATTGCTGCCGATTTTAAACCTCATTCTTCGAACGTTTTCACACACCTTGCACTTTGCCCATCCAAAGGGTAAACACACTTTAAAAAGGATCCAGGGTAACACATTTTTCACTCTCCTTAAAAGTCTCACACAGAGACGACAAACAAAATATATATAAACTCTCAAAAATAGAATGAGTAATATTGATAAGTCAAGACCATATGGTGCGAAAATATAAGAGCAAAAAAACGTTAATTCTTTCAGTTAAAAACCACCGAAATCTTAATTTTTAAACGCATTTCGCAAGTTCCTCTAATCAGCTGCTCTTTAACGACCTCCGATGATTTTAAATCTCTATTATGACTAGCGTAGAGATACAATAGTTGTTGTTGTTTTTTTCCGAACTCCTCTAATGTCATTGGATGTCCACATCTTTCCATAGTCCGAGAAAACGCATGAATGAGGAGGTCATCTGGTACACCTACTGTATGTTCAGCTGAGGTATGGATTTTAGTTTGATTCAGTCAGTCCAACTGTAAGGGCGCTTTCGAACACCGCTGGTTCAGCTGGAGTAGTAACGGACAAAAATCCAAAAAGCGCAACACTAATTCTAAATCCCTAGGACGTAAAAAAAAAAAAAAAAAAAAAATGACGACGCATCTCTTATTCCTTCACTGTATAAAGAGAGCCAAAGCATCTCGTTAGGCCGTGCATCTTTACGTCATTTGAGCCAGAGTCGCGCAGTATAGATGCGTTGGGAGCCCGAGTCTGCGCAGTAGAGAATTGTTTGGAGCCAGAGTCTGCGCATTAGAGATTCAGTTGGAGCCAGAGTCTGCGCCGTAAGATTCGTTTGGAGCCCGATCTGCGCAGTAGAGATTCGTTTTGAGCCGGAGTCTGCACAGTAGATTCCATTTGAGCCCGAGTCCTGCGCAGTAGAGAATTGTTTGGAGGCCAGAAGTCTGCGCATTAGGATTCTTTGGAGCCCAAGCGAGATTCTTTGGAGCCCGATCTGCGCGGTAGAGTTTGTTTGAGCCAGAGCCTGCGCCGTAAGAACTGTTTGGCAGCCCATCCAATGCAGTAGAGATTCGTTTGAGCCAGATTCCTGCGCAGTCGAGACTGTTTGAGCCCGATCTACGCAGTAGAGATTCTTTGAGCACGATCTGCGCGTTAGAGAATTTTGGAGCCCGAGTCTGCGCATTAGGATTCGTTTGGAGACCAAGTCCGATTCTTTGGGCGCCCGATCTGCGAGTAAATATTCGTTGTGAGCCCGAGTCGCGCAGTATAGACTGGTTGGAGGCCCGGTCTACTCAGTAGAGATTCGTTTGGAGCCAGAGTCTGCGCAGTAGTGTCGTGAGGTGGAGCGTGGTATCAAACTCCCACCCAAACTCCTGCAGACCCAATCAACCATAACAAACGCCCAGTTTTTAACAGCTCAATTACTACGAAAATCAAACTTATCACAAAAACAACCATTGAACAGATATCAGCGTATAACCACTACCTTATATGGCAAAACATCTTTGGGGAATTTGTACTGGAACTTGGTGTAATCATTTTTTTATTTTTGCTCTGGTCCCATTCGTTTACATGGAGAGGGTGTGGTTTATGATCTGTACTGCAGCCAGCCACCAGGGGGGCGATCAAAGAGCAGCTTCACTTTTCAGGACGTGTGCGGCACACCCGTCTAATACTAATGTTGCAACTGGTGTCACAGGTTACATATAAAGAACAATTGTGGCTTTCTAGAACAAGGAGTTGTTTATCCAATACAAAGTTCGCCAATTGACAGAAAATCTGCAGAGTTTTCCCCAAATCTGCACTAATGATGCGAGAAATAACGATTAAAGCTGGAAGACCCCGAACGTCACGTCGTTCTTACTCAGGCTCTGGTAGAATCTGCCCCAAAACAGTCACACATACCAACAAATGTCCACTAACGTTTGAACACACATGGACAGACGCTTCGGTTGGATGTGAATCACATTGAGAAGCCTGTACATAAATGGCTTTGGATATAATGAAAAAATCATGCTCTCCAAAAATGTTCGGAAAAGAAAAGGCATAAATTAAAAATCATTGGCATCCAGAACGTGAATTGTGTAAGTGACACGTACAATTGCCTTTGTATTTAATACTAGTACCACAGTACAACAATTTATTAATAATAATAATAACAACAATAATATTGAAAATCTACACACTGTAAGTGAGGACGGTGAATCAGTGTAACATTATTCACACTGGGAAGGTGCGACGGAAAGCATGGCATTTCACAGACGACTCGCTGAGGCCTTATTATCCGTACTAATCAAAGACTGTCCAACTCCACACAGCACATGTGCACAACAAAGGGGGTCTCTGCACGGGTGTAAAGATACAGGGACGTGTCTGGGAGCGAAGGAGGGAGGGGGTAAAGTTGAAGGTAAGACAAAAGACGATGCACAAAAGTGATTGGCAGGTGAGGTGATTGACAGGCGAGGGGGCCGGGCCCAGTGTGGGAAGGTCACTTTCCTTCCTCCCTCTCTCCAACTTCCCCCCCCTCCCCCACTCTCTCTCTTTCACTCTTGCACTCTCCATTTCTGGCTGGACACTCTTGTTAGATGTGGCTACAATGAGCCCAACCTAAGGAAAGAAATGATTGTTAGCTGTGTGTCCTTCAAATTTGTTTACTTTTTGTTTGCAAATCTAACACATTTTTATGACTCGTTATAATTTACTTTTAAAGTAAACATAGCTAAATATAAACAAAAGATATGATAGATAGCATTTCATATTTCAAAAATAAGTGTTAAAAACCATATCTACAGGTCAATGTGTTAAATGTAGCCAAGATTTTAAGACACAGAAAATGACTTCAATAAATGAACCTGCCCTAAAAAGTGAGACAACTAGCTCCAGTCTCTCTATATACAGTTGTGCTCATAAGTTTACATCCCCCTTGAGAATATGCAAAATGTTAATAATTTTCACAAAATAAGAGGGATCATGAAAATTGCATGTTATTTTTTTATTTAGTACTGTCCTTAAGCTATTTCACATAACAAATGTTTACACTCCACAAGACAAAATAATAACTGAATATAATATAATATAATATAATCCTGTGTGTCTTTTCCTGGTGATCCCTTTTTATTAGGGTGCGCCATCAGGGTTTTTTTGAGGCCGATCACCGGATCTCCGATCCCCAGAAAGCAGTATCTGCCGATAACGTATCTTTGAAAGCGTTCTCTTTAGCATTTCTACTATATATATGGAGCGCCAATCGAGTTTTAGACATTTATTCATTTTTGAAAATGGGGGGAATTCCTTGGATTGGAAGCAGCAGAAGCAGCTTTCACACAGAGTCCGCTACTGATCCGTGGCTTTTTACCACAAACACAACATTTATCCATTATTCTGATTTCAGATCCAAACATTGTCACTGAAAATGCTTATTCAGCATTGCAATTATTTTTTTTACACAGTAAGACAATCTTTCAACTGTTTTAACACAAAAAATATAGCAACCATTATTCAATTCTTTTACTTTTTTCATTTACGTCTAGATTTATATATAAGTTGCTCAGCAGTGCAAAACATTAAACTACTTTTCTTTAGTTTATCACAAACTTACCAGTGCCAATAACAACTCTACTACTTGCCTTTCCTTTTGCATGAATCGATTACCAGCTAAAGGTGCCAGCTATTATTGCCTTATTTTACCTAAAAGTCTCTTTCCCTTTAACCTAGCCAAAAAATCCATGTGTGGACTGTGAAACACAGTAATTTATAATATGCATTTATGGTGCTAATTACACATTTTCGTGTCATCATGTTCATATTTCTGCACAATGCGCTGTCACTTTAAGTCGTGCTTCAGCGCAGCTAGACTCGTTTCGGAAACGCTCTCTGCACTGCAGACGCACGCCCCTGACGCCGACCGGGCCGCAGCTGCTGCAGTCAACGCTTTCCGTTAACATGAGTGGGTGAAAAATTACATGTTTCCAAAGTAGATTAAAAAATTCAAATGTTCTAGTATATAAAACATCCCTGAAGGGCGACGGTGCATAATAAAAGCTCCGCTGCTTTCAAGCCGTGTGTCACACTCGTTCAGTAGCAATTCTTCGTCGTCCTCGTTTCGCTTCGACCCTTTATCCTCACCATGCTTCATACTACGCTTATAATCTTTATACATTAGCTCATCCCTGAACATGATTTCTGCCCGAGTCCCGTCTGATTGCATCGGCTGTGGGGATGAAGATGTCATCAAACTACGCCTTTGTTTCTTTTTTGTTTTGAATACGCGCCCTCTAGTGGTGAAAACGTACATACTGTGCCTTTAATGCATCGTGTTGCCTTCTTGAGCATCAATAACTGTTTTGACCTTTTGTAATTGTTATGTATGAGTCCCTCAATTGTCCTCAGTTTGAAAAGATGGATCTCAAAATCATACAGTCCCACGGCTGCAAGGGTAGATATCAGAAGAAATACCAAGAGGTTCAGGTCAAACAAGGGACTCATGAACAACTATCTCAAAACATAAAAACAGTCATGGATCATCCAGGAAACAACACACAGTATTAAGATTCAAAGATTGTAAACTTTTGAACGGGGTCATTTTTTATAAATTCTGATGTTATTTTGTCTTGTGGAGTATATATAAATATTTGTTATGTGAAATAGCTTATTCAAGACGGTATTAAATAAAAAAGAACATGCAATTTTCATGATCCCTCTTATTTTGTTAAAATTATGCATTGTGCATATTCTGCAAGGGGTATGTAAACTTATGTGCACAACTGTACACTACTATTCAAAAGCTTGGGACGGCTACGATTTTCTATTTGTTTTTTAAAATGCTTACCAACACTCCTTAAACTTGATCAAAAAAACAGTTCTGTCATGAAAACTCTAGGAGGGATTGGCATGGTAATGTACATAACAATGTTAATGTCTTTGATAAAAGGCATCGTCGTAACCATTGCGACATCTTAGAGAGACGTACATTTTTAAGCTTTGACAATTTCAAACGTCTCAAGTATGCTTGTTTGGTATATAAAGTGTTACATAATCTTGCCCCCCCTCCGCTGCATGGCTTTTTCCAAAAGACTTGAAAGCGGAGGTAGCACACGGGCCTCTGTACATGGGGACTGTGTGATACCATTTAAGCGTACCACTTTTGGACAAAACGTATTGTCAATAATAGGCGGTAAACTCTGGAATAGTTCGCCCCTCCCAATAAGAGAGTGTCCTACATTCAACACCTTTAAAACTCACTTAAAACAGTGGCTTCTAGAAAACCATAGATGTATTCATTTTTAATTGTCACACATTTATCACCCATACACTTTCACTGTTAAATTGAATGTAGTATAGAGGTGTCATGTCTTCTCCATCATGTATTTCTGTTTTGTTTTATTGTTTGTTGTCAATGTATATGTCACCATTATGTGTATCTTTTCATTTATAGTGAATGAATGTTGTATTATTGTTGGCTGTCTTTATGTTAGTTTTATGTTACCTGCCTAGGGACAGCAGATGAAAAGATAGTTTGTTGCGTCTGGACCAATCAAACACACAATATATATTTGTTTTTATATTTAACAAATACTCTTTAACCTCAGTTAACAAGCCATACGAGGACCCATGAACCCTTCCCCCCTGAATGCGTAACACCCCAGGAAGTCGAAACAGGCCCCTTTGTTGCATGGCAACCAACTCTGATATCACTGGTTTTATTGCCCAAAGGAATGTAAAGCGGGAAATCCCTGCATGTCCAAGGAAAGGCAGATATAATGGACTCTTTCCTAATTAATTCATAGGAAAACCTTTCCTTTATTGAATACACATATCCGTCAGCCATTTTTTATTATGGCTGTTTTGTATTAATCTGTTGTATTATAGAGTATTTTTATTCATGCTTACGATAAACACTCATTCATATCACTTACAATACCGGGTTATATCTAATGATTCGCCTTCTGAGAATTCTACACACGATTGTCTATATATGTTGATACATAGGCAATATATTAGTGTCCTTAGAATCTTTAGTAATTTCGATTCAAGTCCATTTGTAAATTACCATGCTTAGAGAACAAAGGTGTCGTAAACCCTCCAGCAATTGCCACTTCCCGCTAGGAAATTTCCATCTCTCTCCTTGGACAAGCCCATCTTGAAAGGCGGTGATCTTCTCCGACCTTAAAGGCCACAATTCATGTGACCCGCCCAGTCGGTGGTTCAGTCAGAAGCTAAGAAAATGTGAGAAAACGCTTCAGGATATACCAAAGCAGTGTGCCAGGCCTTTCTTTGGCCTAGTCCTTTCCATTCATTAAGTTACTCTGACTCAAACTGGTTCTTTTCAGCGACCCGAATTCAGCAAAGATCAACGGAAAGCTTTAAGATTGCATCAGGAATCTCTTTCATACCGCCGAGACTCGCTAAGTATCAAACTTAGTTTTATTAATTGATACATTAAGTATCATTTACACCTTTTTACAAAGGTGTGTTTGAACTCAGAATCTGACGCTTCCCTCAGGTGTAGTTCTGCTGAATATGCAAATGGTTCCATCACTTCATTCCTTATTTCCTCTTTACTACTTAAGCTTTAACCCTTTCCTATACAAAAAGTATGCGTGTGTGTGTGTGTGTGTAATGATGTATGTTAGACAGTTTATGTGTGTATGTAGAGTTAGACCATCTATGTGTTGCTGTAGTCGGTTAGCTCTTTAAGTGTTTCTGTAGTCAATCAAACCTTACTTTATCACACTTGACGTGTTTCCTGTTGCTCATAACCGAGTTCCCTTATTATGCAAGATTTTGCTACAGCTCTTGGTAGAATGTACATACGAAGGTTATTTCCCTAACCAGGAAATTACCGTTCCTTAAAGTTTTGAAGACTTTACCCTTATAGTCCGCTACTATCTACAGTGGATCTAAAATTTGAATAGTTAATTATAACTAGTTATGTTAATTATTCATATTTCCTGTTGTGATCTAAATTCGCTACATTATTGTTCACATTTCTGCATATTTACAGTGTCTATTTAACCCCATGTTCATGAATATCATGGTCCCTATTAAATAAACCAAACTAAATACATCAAATAAATTATTTGGCGGAATACATATCTGCACGCTGCTGCTGCGCAGAGCAAGTACCGAGCTTACTACTGCCAATACATCACACATGCTGCGGAAAGCATGTCAGGAATCTGCTGCGTCACAGAGACACATATGAACACCCCCATATAGCCTACATGAATAACCCGGAGCAGATCTATACGGTGTATCTTGGGAAGGTGGAGGGTTGCTGTGCGTGCTGCCAACTGCACAGCAAACAAAATCCAGGTCTTTGAATGTTGAGCAGCGAGTTCATTGGCTGCTGATACAGGAGAGAACCAATCGGCTGCCATGTGACAATGATGTCACCATGTCAGATTGAGCTAGACCTATCGGACTGTGCCATCTTGAGTTTCATGCCAGAACTCTGTATTAAAAACAGTAATATTATGAAATAATTGTACAATTTTAAATAGCAGTTTTCTATTTAAATTTTTTTATTTAAATTCTAATTCAAACGTTGAAAATTTGGTTATGGCACAAGGAGCATTTGTTAAAAACTCTAGCATTAAATAACATTATATCCATCTATATGAGGATGTACCTTCACTGTAGAGGGGCGGCTGGAGCTCCCGAACAGTGGAAATGGACATTCTGCCATTTGGAGTCGCGACGATGCCACACCCTC
>JADLZN010004958.1:0-73637 GCA_018155175.1 Sinocyclocheilus anophthalmus
ACTTGAATCATTTTGTAGTTACATTTTCAAGTTGACTAGGTAAAAATCGTTAAAAATTCGCTATCGGTCAAACATTCTGGAAAAATCGAGATTTACATTTTTTGCAAAATCGCCCAGCCCTACAATAAGGCCATAAACCTGTATTAAAAACTAATTGGAGTCCGTTTTGATTGCATGTTGACTTAAATAATAAAACAGAATATTGCCAGTTATTGCAAAAGAAAATGGATATTAACTTGTATTTAACCCACTAATATTCCTCTACAATCAGTAGAAATCATGTTGTGAATTGCAGTTATTTAAACTTACACTTTTAGCACAGCATCTTGACACTGTTTATCTCAGATTTTTGAGATTTTCTAGTTTTCCTATCAGAAAATCTGTAGAAAGCGGATCAGCCGTCCCTCAGCCCGCCGATGATGTCATCCGAAAAACAGGTGTTGCAGGAAGGACTCTCTGTTTCAGCGAGGGTTGAGTTTCGTTGTCCTCACGAGACGCCTCTCAGCAGGGCTTTCCTCCACGCGCTGCTGTTGTTTTTTCATAAGCCAAAACCAAAGATTTTGAGGAACAAAGAGCACATTCTAAACTCAAAACAAATGAGTTCTCTCACTGTTACCAGTTTATCCACGGCAGAATCGGAGCCGGCAGGACTGCTTATAGTTAGCAATGAGGTCATTCAGCATGAATGCAAGACTCTTTTGTCTTAAGCTTTGTGTTTGCAGAGGTCACACTGTTCCAAGTTTGCCAAAGGGCACGAGAGGAAAGTCTTCCCTCCAACGGTTTTAGTTAAATGTTAAATTGTTTAGTCATGGATGGTGTTGGTCTCTACATGAATGAGGAAATGTGGGTTATGAATTAATTGGGTGTCATTTGAGTCATAACCGCAATTAAAATCTTGTTTGGCATGCTAGGCCCTTTATAAATGGTTTTAAAGGAATAGTTCACCCAAAAAATGAAGATTTGCTGAAAATGTAGTCATTCTCTGGCCATCCAAGATGTAGATGAGCTTGGTTCTTCATCTGAACAGATTTGGAAAAATCTAGTGTCACATCGCTTGCTCACCAAGGCCCTTTGATGTGAAGGGTGGTTCCATACTCATCTTTACTTTAAACCATCATTCTGGCCAAAATACCTGTCAACTCCATAATACCATTTCCTCCAGTGGAAAAAGGGGGGTAAGGTCCATCCCTGTTTGTCCTTTCAAATCAAAATCCAACTAACTTATTTTTGTTTAGGACTGCTTTTGTTTTTAATCCGGCCGCGCTTAAAATTAAGATTATCTCTAATGTCAGGCAATACCAAATTTTGTTCCTCGAGAACTCAATATTATGTATGAAGGATTGATGGTCTGGAGTTGTGTGGATTACTTGTGGACTATTGTGAGTTTTTTATCAGCTGTATGGACCCTCATTCTGACGGCACCCATTCAATGAAAATGATCCATTGCTGAGCAAGTGATTCTCCAAATCTGTTCCTCTGAAGAAGGGGGGGGGTGGGGGGGGGGGGGGTGGGGGGTGGGTGGGGTGAAACCTTACCTACCTCTTTGATGCCTGAGGGTGAGGCATTTTGTTTGGTACACTATTCCTTTAAGTAAAACAGAATCAACATGCTAACAATACTAACATCACAGTGCTGCCACTGACAGACGAACCCCTCAGAGACATCTGGGACTAGGCTGCTGCTGTGAAGATCCTGAGTGCAACTAGGCAGTTCAGGGTGGGATTCAAGAAGCTGAGTTCCAATGCATTTCAGCTTGCTGTGGAAGATGTGGAAATGGGCATGAGCGATCAGCTCACTTTGGCTTCCCATCGCCAGGAACTCACAGCCCCTCCATAGACATGGATAATCCTCTATAACAGACAAGATATCAAACACACACAATCATCCTAATATATGCACTGACTACGATTTATAAACAATTCAAATGTTGTCACAGACATTGCATTAAAGAGCTGCCTTATTTGTCTACTTCTGCATGCATTACAATGTCCTACCCAGTTCCTCCATTGCATCTCCTTCCCCAAAATGCTCTTTCAGATGTAGAGCCATATGATCACTCAACTCCTCCATGTTTTGACTCTTGAAAGTGCATGATGCCCACGCGCATGCCACCACTATTTTAGAGACATTTCTTCTTTTTGCCATCTTAACCTTTGAGAAAGCGAACAACTACATCAATAAAAGCTTCAGGAATACTAAAGATAGTAATGACAACACTCTTACCGTGCCTTTAAAACAAGTATAAGACGTCAGCACGTGCGATGTAAACAAACGTTTAATTAGTCGTGATGTAAACAAGGTCGAGTGCTTGTCGTTTACTTCAACATACACAAGCTAACAAAACTCAATACAACATCCTGATACTGCCCGAGAGGTTATGAATGATTAAAGTCACTTACTCTGATGTTAATGAGTCACGAGCCGGTTTGAGGATCAGTTGCGAGTTCAGTTTTATGAACTGGTCGAGGCTCAGAAGCGCGCGCACACATTCAGGCATCAGTGTAAAGGAAAATTACATAGTCTTAATATACTGAGTAACTGGACTCTGTTCTGTAAAACTGCTTCGTTGTTTGGAAAAGTAAATTGCCTAAAACTTCATGTCCGTTGAGCGGACGAGGAGACAGACAGGAACGCGGGTCATCTGTTTGTTTGAGAGGATGGAGACGGTCGTGACTGACGTGTGTTTCCGTGTCACAGACAAAATAAAAGCCTGCCTGAATCTTTCTGCTGACATGAGACATTTCAGAAAGATTCAAGTAAATATAGTTTTACAACTGTGTGGAAGTGCATTACAGTATATTTGGACAGAACAAGAAGAAACATATATTATACAATTATTAGTATTATTGGAGTTCATAAACATCAAATAAAATGATCTACTTTTATTATTTGAAAAGTTTCTTACTGGTATTATGTTATATGCATATAATCAATAGATACCATTTTTATTGGTTTTATTTGTGTTTCAAAATGTGGGAGAAATGCATTTAAAATAACAGCACTCAAAATAACCACTGGGGGGCACGTGAGGACATGTTTTCATATATTTAAAAAAAAAAGGATGTTAGGGGAATTCATTATAATGTTTATTCAAATATGATTAGAAGTAGTTGGATTTAAGAATGTGACATTTTTGTGCTATTCTCTAACTTTAGAGCTGGGATGTTGTACATGTGAATGAGTTTTACGTGAAGAGTTCAGTGGAACAGTTTCATTTATGCTTTTCACATTTTTTATTTGAAGCTACATTGTCCCATTGTCTTCATTTTCACTATACCACACCCAAACAGTATTCGTGCAGTGACTTGAATTAGCCAACACTATGCAGAGTTTGAGACTTGAATTATTTATTGAATTTTGTGAGGACGACTGAGTCGCTGCTTGGAGTCCAGTGAATCTGCAATGGCAGCACCATCATCCCCATCTGTGTTTTTAAAGTGTATGATTCTTTTAGTTTTATCAGTAGCATCACATAAATTAGTTTATTTTGTCTCTTTAAAAAAATTATTATTGTGGATCAGTTTTTCTCTAGTATGCTTCAGTCATATGTAGAAAAGGCCCTCAAGTCAAAGAACCAATTTTTTTTAGAACTAAAATAAATACAATAAAACAAATACAAAAACAATACAAAAATGAATATACACACACGTGTGTGTTTAAATACACACACATATGTGGACATATATATGTATATAGTGTATTATAGTATAGTATATTATAGAGAGATACATGTGTGTTTTAAATAATTAATTACAATTTACTGTTTAATCAAAAGATTTGTGTTGATTTGTGTAAAATATATATATATATTTTTTTACAATACAAACATACCTTGTGGACACACACATAGATACATGTGTGTGTGTGTTTTAAATAAATAATTACAATTTCCTGTTCTGTTAAAAGATTTATATTGCATGAGGCCATTTTCCATTAAAACATGATGCCACGAGATTTATCAACCATGAAATTTCGAAGTCACAAACCACATTGCAAATGTATTGCTTTAAGGATTTTAATCAATTTCATTCAATGCAAGCTCACAACACAAGCACATCACACTTAGAATTATCACTTGGACATCTGATGGCCCTATGTTGCTCAATATACAGGCACTACTGTTATGGAAAGCATAGCTTGAGGATAGCACCTAGAATGGTGTGCACAGCACGTGTAGGACAACCCAGGAGGAGCTCGGGACCAAGAGGCTGTAGATTTACACTGAGAGGGCTCTCACCCCTCAGATCGGGTCAGAATGATGATTAACATACAGATGACTATGGTGGGCATGCTTCTGTCTGTCAATCACATGGACCTCAGCTGTATGCTTAGCAGCATTCTTCCCAATTCAATCATCCATATTACACCATATGAAAGGAAAGCAGGCAGTTTTAGGTGTACATCAGTAAATTCTCTTATTACATAGCATGACATAGCATCTAAATGTTGCTTTATTGAGAGCAGAGCAAGCTAAGCGTAAATAGGTCTCCATAGCATATTGCTCTACACTACAAGGTAACAATAACACTTTAAGAGAGACCATGCCTCAGTTTGTTTAAAAATGACTGGCACTGTTGTCGAAAGATCTGAAATACTCTTTTTTAATCTTAAAAGTGAAGCTGGATCGTGTTCATTTGTTAAACATGGTACTCTTGTTGACGTGTGAGGCTCCTAACTGCTAATTTCAGGTGTAACACTGTCACACAACCTTTAAACATGCAGTTTGAGATGTTAAGACGTTCTTGTGTTCATTGCTGATCGTTTGTGAGGAATACAACACTGTTATAATCCAAATGTGTGGTGACAAATATTACATCTTAGTGTATGAGCAATGCTATTGGTGCATCTAATTAGAATGGTCCATATACTTCAAATGAAGTCCATATCACATTGAATTAGATTGCTTGAAAGAAAAGACCATTCTTTTTGCAGTAAATATTTTTCAATGCAAGATAAAGCAAAAACCTTATCTTATATAATAACTAGGCATTTGGCCATTTGCTCAGAGGCAGCATGCAACAAGGATCCGTGAATCATCTTTGCCACAGAGAAAGCTATTGATGTATATGGAAAGGGAGCAGACACAGGGCAAAAGCAAAGATAGATTCATAATAGACTGGACAGTGGCCACACAGTCAAGACAAATCAAGCAGACAAGCCTTGATCCACTACAATACGTAGGTAAAGACACTATCAGAGTCGGGCCATTAGAGTAAGGTCATGAACAGGGGAAATGAAGTCCTCTATTCTGATAGCGCCTCCTCACACCCCCCCCCCCCCCCCCCCCCCCCCCCACACCCAAGTGCCCTTTAATCTTTTGCCTCAGCTAGTCTTTTGATAATTTCGTTTTGCTTTTCTTCTTGGTGACCGCTACCGCGCTTGCTTTGCGCCCTGTTGCTCACTGAGGTTTTCCTCTTGGCCAAAGCTTGACTCCGCATCGATTGGCTTCTACTTTGCTTTTTTTTTCACTGTTTTGGTATGGCTTGTTGTCTTTTTTGCTTGGAAGTGATATATTATGCTCTCCGACTACAGAAACAAAAGTTAGACATTTTGGTGCATTAATTCCAAACTGATAATAAATTAAAGGTATAAGCGATAAATATATGATGAATATATATATATATATCTATCTATCTAATATATAATATATTATCATATATATATAATTTAACTATTCTCTGTTTGTTTTTAAAAAGAAACATGAAAAGAAAAATTGCTTTATTACTTACCATATACAACTACAATTCCAAAGGTTTGGGTTCAGTAAAATTGAGATTATCAAGCAAGCAGTTTGATCAAAAGTGACTTTAAAAACAATTATAAGTTTTACAAAAATTTTTTTTTTCTAAATTTCTAAAAAGAATTTTTATTTCATTTGAGCTTCCTTTCATCAAAAATCCTGAAAAAATCTATTTTCCCCCATCGAAAAAACCTACAGTAGAATGATTCTGAGGATCATTTACATTGAAGACTGCAGAATGGCACTGAAAATCATCTTTGCATCACAGGAATAAACTGCATTTTAAAATAAAGAACGTTACTTTGGAATAATAATATAATACTTCACAATATTACTGTTTACTGTATTTCTGATCAAATAAATGCAACCTTGGTGGGCATAAGAGACTTAATTCAAAAGCATTAAAAATCATTACGACTCCAAGTTTTTGAACAGTAGTGTAATGTAGTTTGTCATTTTTACCCACAAACCTTTATGGTAAGCACTCAGACCTTCTGAGGGCCATACAGTTAGGAAACAAATAAATAAACAGGAAAAGTGTGTAATTTACAGTCGGAACACAACCACTGGCCCTCCAGTGTAAAATGATGTTAATAAAATAATTTTGAAAATGTGAATCATGTTTCAATTAGTACTGTGGCATACAAGTTAGTATCTCATGACAGAAATACGTGTTAGGATGTGATTTTCGGACCTTATTGAATGTGCTCAATGCAGATGAAGTGTTAAAAACAAGATGTGATTTGTTCTGCATACTCAAAAAAAGAGATGCAGTCATTTTTGATGACAGCTTGTATGTAAGCCAAGTCCTTTAAAGAAAGCTATCCAAATTGGTCACAAAGGTTATATAGCATATATAATATGTGACTAGTTTACCTTTACTTTCCAATTATGGAAGATTTCTGCTATTTTGCAAGGTTTCCATATTCTAGCAATGTTGTGCTTCATTGGAATGCCTTGCACAATAGCATGATCACAGTGATCATTGTGAGCTTAGTTTTGATACTAATGGAGTGGAGCCCTATTAGTATCTCTTGGCACTCAACCACTTCTGCTCCATGTTTCTGAAGCCAGTAACCTTGCGTAAATCACTTGTATTCACTTATAACGGAAACCAAATAGAGCCCCTCTTGATAGTGAAGATACTATTGTTTCATGCAAAAAAAAAAAAAGCATAGTGTTCAGAAAATCCTCATTGTGAAGGGGATTTAATCTGAACTGGTCCCACTGAGGATCTCTGTGATGTGCAGCTGTATGGTGAAATACTCTAGATCCATGCTGTCCAAAAGAATCACTGAACACACCTGACTACAGAACAGAGCTGCTGTCACTGTCAGAACAGTCCTATGAGAGTGAGAGAGGGAGGGGCTACATCAACACATTACATGCACATCAACACTAAAAAAAACTCTCCTTGTTTAACATATTTGCTTTTACATTAAAAAGGAATAATTTGACCAAAAATTTTAATTCTGTTATTTTTATTTCCAAACTAGTATTACGTTCTTCTGTGGAAGACGAATGAAGAAATTTTGAAGCATGTACTATTCAGGACAGAAACCTTAATCTAGAAATCTTAATACTTTACTTAATATTCGAAATGTTCTAATGAAAGATTCTGAGTAAGAATGTTTCTGTAATAAAGCCCCTTCTGTCCGATCGGTGAACAAAATCGTTCTTTTAAAGAACTTAGTTCACCCCAAAATGAAAATTCTCTCCACCACAGTACGCCCTGATTTGTACATTTTTTAATTGGAACAGATGTGGAGAAATTTTGCAAGTTCTTACAACGCACAGGTTTTTACTTCACAAGACAATTGATGGACTGGAGTTGTGTGGTTTACTTGTGGATTATTGTGAAGTTTTTAATCAGCTGTTTGGACTTCCATTCTGACGGCACCCATTCACTGCAGATGATCCACTGATGAGCAAATGATGTAATGCTACTTTCTCCAAATCTGTTCTGATTAAGAAAAACTCCTGAATCAACAAATCGGGGTATGGGCCTGAAGGGTGAGGACATTTTAGCAAATATTCAGTTTTGGTGAACTCTTCCTCGAAGGAGCGGCTTTGATCCACTAGAATGATTCACGAAACTGATCTGGTTCTTGATTCAGCGCACAGACGCAATATCTGGTCACAGCATTAAGTAGCTCCTGGTTGGGGAGATTTCAAATGCCCCTTTTTGGTAATTTTGCTTTCTTTTTAAAGCTGGAAAGGTCCCTACCCGGGGGTAATGGCATGGCAAAAATGGCAACCAGTACATTTCAAAACGTCTCCTAGAAATATTCATGCAGTCCAGGTTGTTATTGTTTCACTAAAACATTAAATTTTTTTTCCAGTTAATTAAAATAAAGCTGAAATAAAACAAAAAAATATTAGATGAAACACGTAACATAAACAAATTGAAATTTTGCGTGCCACACCTAGTGAAATAAAATATGGTTTATATTGAAGTACTCAAAATACATAATACTAAATTAACTGAAATAAAATGAATAAAAACTATATAGATATATAAAAAACTAATATAAATGACAAAAGCACATAAAATTACTTAGACTGAAATCTGAAAATCTGAAAATAACTATAATAGTTTACAAATAATACTAAAATAACACGGCATGGAATGTTATAAGGGTAAATAAATGGATGAACTATCTCAGAACTGATAGCATTAGAGTGACAGATGTTGGAGCCTCATATTAATAAAATATTTCTGAAAAATTCATAATCTTGCATTACAATTTCACCTCTCACAGTATAATTAAGTTTCTGATGATAACCGTCATATCTGAAATTATTGAGTTCATCACTATGGTAATAAAACAGGGCACCTGAGAAAGCATCCTACCTTGCTGGACTCTTTGCTTGGTTCACTATACAGGCTTCGTATCCGACGGCGCTCCAACAGCTTGTTGTCTGTGGCATGAGGTTTGACCTGCTCTCCTTTAAAGGTGGCACTATAACTGGTCTCCAGGTTGGTCTTCTCCTCCACTAGGAGTTTGTACTGAGATTTCGCTTTGATGAGTTTCACTGGTTTGACACCTCTATAAGCCTTGAACTCCGTCCTAGAGAAACACAGAGCTTTTGTAAATTAATCTTAGGCTGAAATAATTATACATAGCATAATCAAAACTGGTTTATGGTTCATTGTCAGAAGACTAAGACAAATAACATGACAAAAGATAACAGATAACAGATCAGCAACCAAGAGGTAATGCTTTATTTAGATGCCACCTAAAATTGAAGTTCTGACCTGAGTTAGTAAAGTCAATATTCAGCATAATTACTCTACCAAAACAGACGCCTTGTAAAGAAATCAGGACAAACTAATTGGGACATTGAGGTGTCATATTACAGCTTTATGCAGAGTGAGTGTGCACAAAATGATCTGAAAACTCAAGAATGACTCAACATTTTTTGGGGGGTCTCAGACACCCACAGAGAGGAAATTACACTGGTGACTCGATATTTTTCAAAGACTGGATCTAAATCTTTCCTTGTATCTTGTGCTTAGATAAGGTTACATTAGCTGCAGTGATCTGATATACTAAATATTGGTTTAAAATAGAAAGGTACCAAATAATCAGACTGACGTATAAATGAGGGCTTTTCTATGACAAGTTCTAAGGTTGGTTCCCCCAAATCTAGAATATACAGAATTACAGCCCCCAACAAGGGAGATGATTTTGGGTACATTATCAATTTTATCATTTCATGGCAATCAGGAAATTTTTGTCTGCTGATATGTATGGGTTTTATGAGTTTTAAGAACAGCTGACACAGTTGAAATGAGCATATATTGACTGAGTTTCTAAATGGTGATATGTAGAAAACAGGATTACAAATAAAGTTGCTGATAAAATGCAGATACATAATGCAACAATGAAATGAAAGCAAAAGAATGATGCAACAGAACAGTTTCATATAATATTTACTTAAAATTAATGTAAAGGTGAGTAGACAAGGACATTGTTGGCAGATGCTGAAAACGAACCTTACCAGGATGTTCTGGGAACCAAAAATTGTTAGCTAGGAGTCAGCCAATCCCAATAATCTCAAAACAGCTAGATATTGTCTGCTAAATATTTTTCATTCTAATATCTGTTAATATTTCTCTAGAATGGCAGGACATGAATTTGTGACATACATTTTATGTCACTAGCAGGCAATTAGAGCAGGATTCCTTGGCAATGACAAAGTTCATAAAAATGAAACAGATTTGTATTATATTTACCTATATGAACTTCCAGATGTGACTTCCTCCTTAATCTGCTTGTTGACAGCATCTGCAGCCGACCTCCTCTTTCCCTCCACAGCAACTTCTTTCTCCATTTTGATCCCCTCTGACACATGCTCTTTTTTGTCTACCTTCTTTCTCCTTTCTTTACTCTCTTTTTCGTGCTGTTTTTCTTCAATCGCACATTTTTCCATTCCGGTTTCAACCTCTGAAGTGGCCTGCTCCTGTTTGGAGAACTTGCTCTCAGCCTTACAAGGTGCAGCAGGAGTGGGTTGTTTGGGAATCCACGGATGATCTCCTCTTTTCGGAACGGGCCATGGTTTGTAATCTTTTTGGTACTGAGTCACGTTGTTGAAAGGGGTCTTTGATGGCTGATACTCGTTTCTGGGTTTGCAGCTTGGTTCCGGACGCACACTCCAGGCTTTGAAATCCTGGCGCATCACAGAAGCGCCTGACCCGTCTTGAGATGATGATGCTGCGGCATCAGCGGCGGCGTGAGTCGCTCTGGTCGACGCCTCCTGATGAGCGCTACGGGCAGGCTGGGATTCTCTGATGACCGGCTTCTGTGATATTAATGGTTTGGGTTGAGGGTGCAGATGTTGCACTTCGGCCACGTCTGAATACTTCGTGAAAACCAAAGGCACTGCAATGTCACCTTTGTCCAAGTCACTCCAGAAGCGGTTGATGCAGCAAGCCCTGGTGATACAGGGCCATGCCATGATCGATAACGACGAGGCGAAGGCTTGAATCTAAAGAGAAACGATTCAGAAATGAGGACCACAACGCATAAAATCTGTTTTGTTTTTTTAAATCAGAACAGCGATGCTCTTTCCTTTAAATGTCCCTTCTGATAAGAGAAATCCTTCCAGATTGTTGAAATCCCCTGTATCGTAGCGCACGCGCTTGCGCACTTCTCTCGGCGAGTAATTTCGATGTGCTTGTTTTCTCTCAGTTACAAATGTAAATGAAAGATTTCTTTATAGAAAAGACACCGTCCAGGCGACTCCGTTGACAGCTGTATGACAAGACACCGCCCCGGTTCCTCGGAAAACGCTCGTGGTCTGCGGAGTGAACTATCACCTGCAGCCGTCAGCGTCTGGCCAGCATCGGGTGGAGACGTCGCTCATTTAACCATTTCAAGACTGTCACACATCCACATCCACCCACTACTTCAACCATTTCTGCCAGCGAACGCTACATGTTTCTGGGACTTGTTGATCTGAAGACCGGTTCATAACATATGACATATAAGGTTCTAAAACGAGTTGCTGGTGTATTTTACAGTTGTCAACTATAAAACCATATCATAATACAGATACAACTGCCATATACAATATTTAAAACGTCTGTTATTGATATATTATTGAGATTTACTGTCTTATAAAATTATGAGCACATATGTCAAAAGGACAACGGTCTCAGTTTGAATTAAGTACTGAATGAGTATAACAAAATTGCACTATTGAATAAATTAAAAACACGTACATGTGTAAACTATATGTCCTAACTACCATATCAAATTATGATATTGTATTGTTCGCAACTTTCTATTAGGTGTTATTGGCCAATTAAACATGATATGTATGGTTTTGAAATTTGGGGTGGATATCGGACCCACCCTGCATGAATGAAGCTACATCCACTTTTCTTTTGTTCTTTTCATTCTTACATGTGTACAACATACCATCTAGTGGTGTCTGCAATGATAGCAGCATGTGTTGCATGTGCATGTGTGTTTCCTTGTGTAACCCATGAGGTGCGGGCACAGTTAGCTCAGTGCAGATATCCAGTGATGCTGCCAGTGCTCTCCATCTAACTTACATTGCATTCACAATGCATGGCAAAAAGTAATGCCTTACCTCAATTAAAATATGTCATCAATTACAGAAGCAGACTTCAAAGTGGCAAAAGTGACAAGTAAGAAAAAACCTGACATCAGAAACCTTAGTGGAAGCCTTTCTAATGGATTTTTTTAGATGAGATTATTTGCACACATGCACAATCTGTTTGGCCTGCTGTTCTGTATCCTCAAATTTCCACTCTTTTGTCTTTTCCCTCTAATCAGTAGTGGGATGAAAAATAAGTATGGCAACAATGTACATTTAGCAGTTTAATTTACACGCACATGGATACAAACCCGCTTGAATCAATACGAGATCTGCAGCAGCTCCTTGGTGATTTAAATGTGATTTAAGGTTTTGTACGCCCTCATTAACAAAGCTTTGTATTGTAATTGAACCCACCCATCTATTGAGACTAAAGTAGTTTAAAATGGTATAATTTATTTTAAGAAAATACATACTTGCAAATGCTGCTCTCTTGAGGACCAAAGTGGAATTGACTAAATACAAAGCAACAGATGTTATTCATGCACTATAATGTTTAACATCACTTTTCAATTTATTTTAAGCATTTGGCATTTGCATTGCAAATAGGTTTTATTGCATTTACAAAATATTTACTAAAAATTATTAAAGACAGTGATCTCGCAAAACCGATGGTGCTCACAAAATATAACTATTTTGGTTGCATTCATTTGTTACCACATTGTGTAAAAAAGATACAACAGGAGGCAGAATGCTGCCTGCATGAAGCAGTGCCGTGCATCTTTTGTATTTTTATGCGAAACTGTTTAGTTGGATATACTGGAGCAAGACTAAAATTAATCTGGTTATAAAAGGTTGTTGCAATTACCACCAATATTGAAACATGAATTTCCGAACTGTTTCAGTTCCTGTTTTTCATAGTAATAAATATACCAATACATTTCCAAAGAGTAAATGGTAACGCTTAAGGTTTCATTTGTTGACACTGGATAAATACATTAGTCAGGATGAACTAGCAATGAATATCACATTCTGTAGAAGTATTTACCTTAACTAATGTTAATTTCAATGTTTACTAATACATTATTAAAATGAAAAGATGTATATTTTAATATATTATGGACCTATTAATATTAAATGGACCGGAAGAACTAACAAAGAACAGTTGCATTTTTATTAAATAACACTTACAAAAGTGAATAAATACTGTAGCAAATGTTTTGCTTACTGTTATTTAATGCATTAACTAGTGTTAACTAATGGGACCTTTTTTATGGCTACCAAGTAAATATACAGTGGGTACGGAAAGTATTCAGACTCCCTTAAATTTTTCACTCTTTGTTATATTGCAGCCATTTGTTAAAATCATTTAAGTTAATTTTTTTTCCTCATTAAATGTACACACAGCACCCCTATTGACAGAAAAACACAGAATTGTTGCAATTTTTGCAGATTTATTAAAAAAGAAAAAAAACTGAAATATCACATGGTCATAAGTATTCAGACCCTTTGCTCAGTATTTTGTAGAAGCACACTTTTGATCTAATACATCCATGAGTCTTTTTGTGAAAGATGTAACAAGTTTTTCACACCTTGATTTGGGGATCCTCTACCATTCCTCCTTACAGATCCTCTCCAGTTCTGTCAGGTTGGATGGTAAACGTTGGTGGACAGCCATTTTTAGGTCTCTCCAGAGATGCTCAATTGGGTTTAAGTCAGGGCTCGGGCTGGGCCATTCAAGAACAGTCACAGAGTTGTTGTAAGCCACTCCTTCGTTATTTTAGTTGTGTGCTTAGGGTCATTGTCTTGATTGAAGGTAAACCTTCGACCCAGTCTGAGGTCCTAAGCACTCTGGAGAAGGTTTTCGTGCTTTATATTGGTTTATCCCTGTACTTGGCCGCATTCATCTTTCCCTCTATTGCAACCAGTCTTCCTGTCCCTGCAGCTGAAAACCACCCCCACAGCATGCTGCTGCCACCACCATGCTTCACTGTTGGGGCTGTATTGGACAGGTGATGAGCAGTGCCTGGTTTTTCCACACATACCGCTTAGAATTAAGACCAAAAAGTTCTATCTTGGTCTCATCAGACCAGAGAATCTTATTTCTCATCATCTTGGAGTCCTTCAGGTGTTTTTAGAAAACTCCATGCGGGCTTTCATGTGTCATGCACTGAGGAGAGGCTTCCGTCGGGCCCACTCTGCCATAAAGCCCTGACTGGTGGAGGGCTGTAGTGATGGTTGACTTTCTACAACTTTTCCCATCTCCCGACTGCATCTCTGGAGCGCAGCCACAGTGATCTTTGGGTTCTTCTTTACCTCTCTCACCAAGGCTCTTCTCCCCCGATAGCTCAGTTTGGCCGGATGGCCAGCTCTAGGAAGGGTTCTGGTCGTCCCAAACATCTTCCATTTAAGGATTATGGAAGCCACTGTGCTCTTAGGAACCTTAAGTGCAGCAGAATTTTTTTTGTAAACTTGGCCAGATCTGTGCCTTGCCACAAATCTGTATCTGAGCTCTTCAGGCAGTTCCTTTGAACTCATGATTCTCATTTGCTCTGACATGCACTGTGATCTGTAAGGTCTTATATAGACAGGTGTGTGGCTTTCCTACTCAAGTCCAATCAGTATAATCAAACACAGCTGGACTCAAATGAAGGTGTAGAACCATCTCAAGGATGATCAGAAGAAATGGACAGCACCTGAGTTAAATAAATGAGTGTCACAGCAAAGGGTCTGAATACTTAGGACCATGTGATATTTCAGTTTTTTTTTTTTAATAAATCTGCAAAAATGTCAACAATTCTGTGTTTTTCTGTCAATATGGGGTGCTGTGTGTACATTAATGAGGGAAAAAAATTAACTTAAATGATTTTAGGCAAATGGCTGCAATATAACAAAGAGTGAAAAATTTAAGGGGGTCTGAATACTTTCCGTACCCACTGTATATTATAGGCTAGCTGCAGTAGTGTATACCTGTGACAGTAGAAAGAAATTACATCCTTATATAGAAGACAGCATCAAAAGTGCTTTCATTTTATTTACACTTTGGACCAGTTTATACAAACACAAACATGTCTTTAATGGTTGATTTTCAAAGTTATTTTTGTCATTTATCAGTGAAGTCAAGCAAACAAAATGCAAGACCACTCTGTAAATTGCAGATACTTACATGGTGAATCTTTTGAAGGTCCTCACAAATGTAAAAATAGTACTATATTTCTCCAGGGGGAAAAGACACATGAAAATAAACTATTGGCATTGTGATGAAAATCAAAGGGTAATTACAAAATGTTATGCAAAACAATTACACAACTCATTTCCAGCTCAAATATTTTTGCAGTCGAAACTCTATACATCTATAGAGTCTATACATTTTACCTGTTAATCACTCTCACTTTCTTCTGAGTAAGTTTTTAAATAACACTCAACCATTTCTTCCAGGTCTGTTTTTATATGATAATTGATGTTCAGCACAGCCAGATTCTTACATCTTTGGTGTACCGCAGTGTCTGTGAGGTAAGCTTGTAAGCGTCTTTGGGCAGTTTCACCGTGATTCCCATCTAGCTTCAGCACCGGCAACGTGGCTAATATTTTCAAAAACGCATTAACGTTGGGGAAGAACTTCACATCAGAGTGCTGAAGGGTTTTGTGAATGGTGCATGGCAAGCTTACTTCCTTCCCTCTGTGTTTCCATTTTATTCTCCAACAATGTAGTTCAGCAGGCAGCGTGTCTGGATGGGGCAAATCGCTCCTGTAAATGTCGGCATGGGTCTCCTCGGAGGTATTAAACCTCATTTGGCCCATGACTGCGGGGACGAGAGACAAGCACTTGAGCGCCTTGAGATGATTCTCAGAGAAGATGTCCTTGACCTCCTGCGTGATGTACTCCATAACCGGCAGAGTAAGATACTCCTTAAAGAAGGACTCCGCCTGTATTTCCATGGTCTCCACCGCCTGTTGCTTCCGAAGAAACAACCTCGGGACTTTCACTGGGATCTCCATTGCAGTCGCCAAACTGACCGCTTCTTCGAACCAGAATTCATGGTATACTTCGAGATTGTCCGAGACCTCGTGCAATGAATGCAGTACTGCTGTTAAGCTGTTGGCGGCGAAAAACACATCAATGGTTTCTCCTTGTAGGTTCTTACCAAAAGCTCTCGTAAAAGACAATGCGTTCTTCAAAATAACCAACGTCACAATGAACTCAAAGTCCGCCAAGGCCTCAGCAATGGCGTAAGCGTCACTGGTTATTTGGCCATTCCACTTCAGATCCTCATTGTCGTGTATGCTGTCCATGCACAGCAGAAGCGGCTCCATCAAATCGACGGCCATCTCAAACACATTATGAAGATCAGTCCAGCTTGAACGCGAGTCCTCTTTGAGAATGTTTTCTTTTTCTATGTTTCCCTGACACAGGATAGAGACAGCATTATCAAGTTCGCTCTGCAGCAATGGAGACGCTTTAAAAAACGCATTCGTCTTCTTCAGAATGGACATCACATCTTGCACTCCAGTCAATGGCATGCCATTAGCAAGATGAACATTGAGTGCACAGGTGGAAGTGGGCGTGATCACCGCCATGGGATATTTCTCCTTGAGTTGGGCAGCGATGACCTTCATCTTGGTGACAAGTATACCAGACCCCACATGTGCTTGTCCCCTGCAGTGCTCCATACTCAAGCCCCATCCCTTCGTCAACCTAGTCTCCAATCTCTTAGCGACAGTGACCTCCTCTCCTTCAAACGAGAGGAACTCTATGAATTCCTCTCTGAGAGTGTTTGCCTGGTCTACAAAGCGCAGGAATATGGGAAGGTGCTCTCCTTCTGGGAACTCTACTAACTCTCCTGTGATGATGGAAAAGAAGCGGCATTCTCTGACTTGCTGAAGGATCTCTTCATGGACGCATCTCTCGCAGACCTCCAGCAGCTGCCTCTGCTGGACGGCCGAACAATATTCCTCATTAACAGCCACTGCCTCAAACCTCCTCCGAAGAAATTCATCACCCGCATTGATGCGGTTCTCAATTAGCGCTTGAAAGTTGCCTGTAGTCAAAAGCCGTTCCTCCTCCTTAGAGCACATCTCATCTTCTCTTGCATTGCAACTGAATGGAAAGCTCTGCCTTCCTATCAAAACCATGACTTCAAAGGAAGACCTTAAGAACTCTCTCAGGTCTTTTTGCTCAGGCGTCAGCTGAGGGATGTCGTCGGCTTTCTCGCTGTCATCCTGAGCATCACAGTCTTTTTTTGAGAGCAGTTGTTCAATTGAAGACTCCACTAAAGAAACAGACACAAACGTTCAAAGCAATGATCATTCAGAGCTACATTTTTAATCAGTTTAGTAAGAAAACAGTTTAATCAATTGATCAGTTTCAGCTTGCCAGATGAGCAGAGTGATACACAGTGCTGCCATAGGCAAAGGCGAATATTAAAAAATTATCTGACCGCTAAACGTTGCAATTGACCAATCAGAATAAAGTATTCCACAGAGCTGTGTAATAATCAACTATATCTTACTTACATCTTCTTTCTTTGATTTTCCGAACCTCTTCATCTGTCTGAGGAAAACCGGAATGGAAAGTGTCATTTATAACTACTGTGCTGATTTATAAAGTTACATTTATTGACTTATCATTAACAATGTGAAATATGACACTTTGCAGTAAACAACTGCGATGAGAAAAAAAAATTCTACCAGAACTTTGATGCGTTTGCGATGTCTGCTGTGAGGATTGCTGAGGTGGCTGGTTAAATCAAAAATCGTGGGAATAGCAGTGTCTCTTAGTACTGTCCTGTAAGGGCTCTGAAAAACACCGTAACAATCCTTATGTAATAATCCTTGTAAAACACTATTTAACTATTTAGATAATATGATAAAACATTAAGGTTCCTGTACTACAAGTAATATTAAATGCTTATAATTTTAAAACTACAAAATTGTAAAATACAAATTACAGTGCATTACAGTTTTGCATATCATGGCTGGTTCAAAGTGCTTTGCACACAGTCGGTAGTGCTTGTTCAGCTGATCCGGAGTTTTCTCCTCCAGATCTGCCCGGCGACAGTTCTCCACCCACAACCTACATCTGTGCAAATAAAGTTTTAAGAAATACACAATGACTCATTTCTTGCATAACATTTTTGTAGAAAACACTTATTCACAGGTTTAGCCAAGAAAACTGAACAACAAATGGAAAAAAACACTGTACACTGCTGAGTCTGACATTTATATGCATATGTTTTGTTGATGAAAACTACTGTAGCAGTTATGGTCTTTTCCTCTCCAATTTAAACACTGGATTTTGATTAACAATATATTTTTTTGTATTATAAAATTCTAACAAGTTAGAAGAGGTGAGAACTATTCAACACTTGCAACAAAACACTACAGTATATTACTAATATAATGTATGCAAACTGTATAATATCCAAGGTACACATTTCTAGTAATTGTGCAGTTAATTCTCATATTGTATTTTCAGAAAGTTTTGGAATATTTGTCCTCTCCCCAAATTTGTCACTACTGAAACACAGTAATAATAATTTCATTAGAAGAGTTATATTGACCTATTAAGATTTTGCTACATTTTTTTTTTGCTATTTTATTAATTTTTTTCAGAGGTAACTCAATAACAATGACATTTTTAAGAATATTTCAAGAGTAATTTAGGAGATTTGTTGTATTTTGAATCCAATTTTTTTTTGGAAAAAGTTGATCATACTGATTTCAAAGTTAAGGATTCATTAGTTTGAATATACATTGAACAAAAACTATCATCTTAGTTGATAATTCAGTATACTTTATTTTTGACAAAACATCTCATGTTTCGGTAGTGACTGCACATTTTCGGTAGTGACCGTAATGCTTTGGTAGCGACCACATCACATTACAGAATTTTAACTTGCATACTAAACACTTCTAAAACATACTAAAATACTGCACTCAAATTTTGTTTATTGCCCCCAAATATGAGGATTATGTGTTCACTTTTGATCACTACCGAAACAATGATATGTTTCACACGTGACAATTTTATGGGATAACACCCAAAAAAACAAAGATGTCACTATCGAAACTCCACCAAATGTTTCGGTAGTGACAATTTTAGATAGTTTTGAATTTTTGATCTCAAATATGCTAATCAGCACTGGTTAGCGAGCACAGTTCTGAACAGTTGTACACACATAAAAACTAAATGTTATGGAATAACTACCAAAAAAAGTGTGCTTAATTGCAGAAAAAAGGTGTTCGGTAGTGACGTTTCTTAGAGTTACACGCAGATTTTTCAGACTTCTGAACACATTTACCTCAAAATGATGGGCCTATCTACTCACCCTGTAGCTATGAGAGGAGAGGACAAAAAATAGTGTAACTGAAATCATGTAGGGGTGTAGTAGGCAGCTAGCAAGGACCTAAAACATGCACTGTTTTACGTCTCCGTTAATGACATGGAAAATGCAGGAACATATAACATAAAGTTTCATAAGTTACAAGGAAACATAAAATATATATTTTGCACCACTATTAAAAGAGGGAGGTTTGGGATATAAATGATATTTTTTAAAAACAACAATGGAAAAAAAATATAATTCAATATAATTTTCATAAATTTAAATTAAGGGGTTAGGGTTCGGGGCAGCCACCTCCCAATTGAAAGTACCCAATAAAATGATGCTTTTATATATATTAAGCTTAGTGGTATTTTAAATATTATTGTGGGTTTCAATAGATAATAGAAGGATCTTAGTAATCTAAGATTTGAATACTTAAATGCTTTTTAAATGTGTTTTTTGGTTGTGGGACAGCAGTTTGGACAGATTCTGTAGAATGGCCCTAATTCAGTTCAGCTGAAGAGCAGAAAAACTGTCTACACTATCTTCACTATATAAACTTCTGTTGACAAATCATTCACCAAAAACTTTAGCAAATTACATTATAGCCATCACAGTCAGTCAAAGGTATAAGTAGGAGAAGCCTCAGGAGAAGTACTGATACTTGTCGTGCACTAACTGCACTTCAGCTCTGTGTCTGAGAAACCTTCCTCAGGAAGCATTACTGTCATTTCAGTCGTCTGCTTTAATTAGCGGCATTTAAACACAGAACGACAGTGATAACGTTATGAAGCTGTAAAAAAAGCCATACCTCTCTGGATCCCTTGGAAACCTAAAGAAAGCTAAATCGGACTGGGTGCTTTTTCTGGTACAGTTCGGAGCGGCACAGAAATTTGGCATTGTGCATTGAATGTCTGATGAAAACCTTTCAAAGCTTTCTGGGTACTCTATTAGTTATGATGCCACTAATACAATCATCGCAACATTTCACAAATGAGCAAGGCGCGCAAGTATGAAACACTAGTATTATTGGCGTGCCAACCCACAATGCAACTCGTTTCGATCCCATAATGCACGAGCCATACTGAACGCAGTAGCGAATAGCGAATCGCTCCTTTGAATCGGATCTTTTTAATGATTCGGTCGAACCGGTTCACAAAACCTGATTCGTTCCAAACGGTTCTCGAGTGAACAGCTCTTACTACTAACTAACTCGTATTAGATTTGTATTCGTATTACATTTTTTAAATTTTACTTTGACTTGATAAATGAAATAATAAAAATAAACTATTAACTATATTATTTTAAATGTTTCTTGTATAGTACTGTCTGTCTTTCGTTTGTTTGAAACACATAATGACCCTTTTGTAGATTATATACATTTCCATTATTATGGATTTTTTTCTACATTTTTAACAGTTTATGTTACAATGTGTTATATAATCTATCAGGTCAAAACTCTTTTAATCAGATGTGAATGTTTTTCACACATAAATAATGACTACACATTAGTTACAGTTGGGCAAAAAAGTATTTAGTCAGCCACCAATTGTGCAAGTTCTCCCACTTAAAAAGATGAGAGAGGCCTGTAATTTTCAACATAGGTATACCACAACTATGAGAGACAAAATGAGAAAAGAAAAATCCAGAAAATCACATTGTATGGTGCTTTTTTTTTTTTTTAAAGAATTAATTGCGTAAATCCTCGTAAAATAAGTATTTGGTCACGCTACAAACCCCTCAAGCCAAGATTTCTGCCCGCTCTCCAGCCTGCTAACTTCTTCGTTTAAGAGAGCTCCTCTGATCCTCCACTCGTTACCTGTATTATGAGCAGTCTGTTTGACTTGTTATCAGTTAAAAGACACATGCTCCACAACCTCAAACAGTCCACTCCAACTCCACCTGAGCCAAGACCAAGAGCTGTCACAAGACGACACCAGAACAAAATGGCTAGACCGGCACCAGGTGCGAAGACTGAAATCTGCAATATGCGTAAGCAGCTGGTGTGAAGAAATAAACTGTACAGGAGAGCAAATTATTAGCAATGCCAGAAGAATAACAAGACCACTAGATAATCTCCCCTCGATCGGGGACGCTCCACGCAAGATTACACCCGCTGGGAAGTCAAAATGATCACAGAACTGTAACAAAATGATCCCAGAACCACACGTGGGGACCTAGTGAATGACCTGCAGAGTGCTGGGACCAAAGTAACAAAGGCTACATCAGTAACACACTGCGCCGCCAGGGACTCAACCCCTGCAGTGCCAGACGTGTCCCCCTCCTTAAGCCAGTACATGTCCAGACCCGTCTAAAGTTTGCTAGAGAGCATTTGAATGATCCAGAAGAAGATTGGGAGAATGTCATATGGTCAGATGAAACCAAAATATAACTTTTTTTGGTAAAAACTCAACTTGTCGTATTTGGAGGAGAAAGAATGCTAAGTTGCATCCAAAGAACACCTAACCTACTGTGAAGACATGGAGGTTTTTTTTCTTTTTGGTGTGGAAATATCCATGTGCTTTGGGTACGCTGTTTTTACTGCAAAGTGGCGACCAGGACGACTGATCCGTTGCTAAACGAAAGAATGTATGGCGGCCATGTGATCGCTGATGAGGATTTTGAAGTGAAAACTCCTCATCAGCAAGGCAATTGAAGATGAAACGTGGCCCTGGGTCTTTCTAGCATGACAATGATCCAAACACATCCGCAACGTGGGGCCGGGCAACGTAGAAAGGAGTGGTCGTAAAGAAGCATTTCAAGGTCTCTGGAGTGAGCCTAGCCAGTTCAGAATCTCTAACCCCATAGAAAAATCTTGGAGCCGCGAGGTTGAAAATCCGATGTTGCCCAAGCCGCCAGACCAAAAACAATTACTGCTCTAGAGAGTCTGCATGGAGGAAGGGCCAAAATACAAAAAACAAGAAATAAAACAAAAAAATAACAAAAGCACCAAAGCTAGACAACAGCGTTGGTGTGAAAACTTGTGAAGACTCAGAAAAGGTTTTTGACCTCGGTTCATTGCCAACAAAGGCCAGATATATAACAAAGTATTGAGATGAATTTTTGTTATTGACCAAATACTTATTTTCCATTATAATTTGCAAATAAATTCTTTAAAATCCTACAATGTGATTTTCTGATTTTTTTTCTCATTTTGTCTCTCATACTTAAGGTATACCTATGATGAAAATTACAGGCCTCTCTCATCTTTTTAAGTGGAGAACTTGCACAATTGGTGGCACTGCTAATACTTTTTTTCCCAACTAATGTATGCTTTAATTTATATCGAAAATTAAAAACAGTTCGATATAGAAATAGATACAGACATAGCTATATTATTAAGTAATAATAATAAGAGAAGATTGTTAAAGACAGCTTCTACAGTAGTAATCAGCACTAATACACACTTACAAACACACACTATATATAATATAGATATATACATATTTATATATTATACATACATACATAATTACATATATAGAAATTTTGTTGCTAAATTTAGCAACTTTTTAGACTACCCTAGCAGCTTTTTCTTCCAAAAGCACCTTGCAACAAATTTAGCTATTTTTAAAATGTATTTGGCAACTTTTAGCAACTTTAGATAAGTGAATAAAACAATAAAAAGGCACACGTTTTCCATCTAAATTACACAAAAAGAGGAAACAAAGATGCCTAGCAGTACACACATCGCGTGAATTAAGTTACTGCTATTTGTAATTGTTCAATTTGATAATAATAATAATAGCTTAATAACTGTTCATCTATGATACACCTTGTTAGTAGCTTGTACCTGCGATTGTTGATCAGTTAGTACACTATAAGAAAAATATCTAGAAAAAAATGTGAAAAGGTATTAGTAATTTTCCAGGACATTATCTGTTATCCATTATCCGTTGTAACCCTGTAACCCGAAAACACAAAATACAATGCTTAATTTAAAATGCAGGTAAAAAAACTAAAAAATCAATACGGAAAATTCCTTCATATTAACATAGTAGATTTTGCCCTATTTTTACAGACTTTTCTTAGATTGTAGCATACGAACTACTAATACACTGCTTAAAACTAGAGTTGTTCAGAATGTGTAGTTTTACTAGTTTAATAAAACTTAAATTGTAATCGTTCAAAAAATGTGTAAATGTTCAATAATTCAATGTTGTTTGAAAATAGTTATTTCTATTTTAGTATTATATTATGAGTTTATATTATTTTTTACGAACAAATCTAAATTAAACATATATAGTTTTGCTGAGATTTGATGTAGTGACAATTTTGCGTCGGGATTACGTAATGACGTCATCTAGCAACAGATCGCCCTTCCTTCAGCAACTTTCCCTGAAAATGAGTTGCCAACACTTGACGGGATCCTCTCATTAAAGCCGTGAATCCTGTAGATGGCAGGATCAGAGACCGGACAATTATAAGCTCATAAAATAACTTATTCTCAGTCCCAACGTGCAGTGTTCTGTGCAAGTTTGTTTTAATATTTGTATGCCCTCAGATATGTTGGCACAGCCTACAACCAGCCTGGGTGTCTCGGTGCAGGATTCAGTGGTCATTTGTGATGTTTTTGTCTCCGGGTAAGAAGATTATTTTCTCCCCACATTGTATCTACATTTGGCTAAATAGAATGTTACTGTTCTGCAAATGTGTGTTAGTCGAGAACAGCCTTAAGTAATGCGATGATTGAACGTTATCGATTACACACTCGTAGAAATATGCAAGACTGAATAGCGATGCCTACCCACAACGCTAACACTAAATCACTGGTCTCCAAATCAACAATGTAGCATATGTATTAACCATCATTGTTAGACTTTAAATACTCCAGTTTTATTTGAAACGAGCTGTCAAAAGGCGCTTTAAATATGCCGCGTGATTTCAGAAGTACGTCGTGACGTAAGGAATCACTGAAACCGATTCTTTGAAACGAACTGTTCGAAAGAACCGATTCCATGTTCCAATTAACCATCTCTAGGAATAAAACTGAGTCAAGCCGCTATATGACACGCGTAGAGACGTTCAAATATACTCATATTAAATGCTAAAATCACAGGTTGTCCTGTTGTACAAAAAAGGTTCCCTGCAATGGAGTTTAAACTATAGAAGAACACTGCTCATTGCTTACATATTAAATACATTTGTGTCGTATACCTAGTAATCAAACTGTATTTGTATATATTGTATCCAGAATTCAGCACGGCAGATTTACATTGAACGCTGTGAGTCAATACATTCTTGAAAGTAAACATAGGGCTCGTCCGGGATTTGAACCAGGTGTAGTGCCGAAATGCACCCGACGCGAGAATCATACCCCAGACCAACGAGCCGCGCAGTATATAGCCAAAATACCGCCTCATAAACTATGCAACCGAACAGGTTTCCGTTACGTTACTACGGTTTAAAGCTGAGCTTCTAGTTTCCATCGAACTTATCGTGGACTTATTTATTTGAACCTTTTATTCATTTATGTGCATTATTCGACAATCTACAAAAAAAAACTAATTTAACACGTTTGTCAAGTTTTTGTAAGAGCTATTGGTACAGACAGTCCTCTAAATTAGACCGAAGAAGTGTTGAAGCAACAAGCCAGGGAATAAATGAAGAAAAAAAAAAGCCAAGAGCGCATCAATTAAGTTATTTTTTATATATCATACATAAGACTGTTTGAATATAATACAAAGGGCATTTTCATATACACAGCAAAGTCTTGACTAGATCTTACAATCTGTGGACACTTGACCTTTCCCCATGCTGTTCAATTATATAGTGCATGTTGCATGAAAAGTGTCAAGAAAATCTGAAAAGGAAAAAAAAAGGCTGAGGAATGTTGAATTAAAATCCACGATCTTGTGTATCAGTGACATTTACCAGCAATTCGTTTAAGAGAAAGAGGGAAACAGACAGCAAACCATGAGCATTAGAAAGTGTGGACATACATGCGTCATACCCTGTGAAAAGATTCTTTCGGTAGGCTACACGTTATAAGCCCTACCTTTAATGTTGTCCTGGTGATGTCAAATGCCTCTGACTAAAAGCAATTTTGGTCCAATGACCAAGACAGGCAAGAAGGGTTTAAAAAATAAAATGGTAAGCAAACACATGGCAATGCAATTGACATACCAGCATGAGCAATGTAGTGACTTCTATACTTCCTTTATTTAAAAAAATATAAATATATACATAAATTCTATTTCAACTATTAAAAAGGGGCTGCATTTCATAACGCACTACATCAGTCGTAATTTTAGTATAACAGCCTGAAACAGTCACTCTTTAAAGTGCTGTAATTTTAGATTGTTTTGGAGTTTGTGTCAACTTCACCAAACTGCACTATATATATGTATATCGTATATTATATATCTATATATATAGATTATGATATATAAAACACATCAGTAAACTTTTTGTTATGACTACTACTAGCTGTTGTGAGATTTATAAATATACCAAACATGATTCCGCTGAAAGTGATCTCTTTGTGAAAGGAAAATCTGCAAATGTGAACCGCACAACACACTTTCTGGCAGGATAGTGTCCCACTGTCTGTAAAAACTGCTAGATCGAGAGCAGCAGCAAACAGGGATCCTTTGAAGAATTTAGACCTAAAGTGAGAAGCTAGGTAGTGGTGGGGGACTCACAACCTCAGATATAAAAATCTGAGTGAGCAAAGCTATCCTTAACATGACTAAATAGTGACTATAAACACTTATCCTCTTCAGAACAACATGCATGTGCCCAGTGTTTGTGTGGCAGCGCGTCACCTCTAGTTTCCCTTTGAATAGTACATCTGATGCAAGCATCCAACCAATCACTTGATAACAAATTCAACTCAGACTCAGAGGTCACAGTAGCTACAGTAGACTGCCTGAATAAATAAATTTAAGTAGCCACTTAGATTTAAAAAGGTAGAAATTAGCATGTTCATCAAATTATTAGGTATAAAAGGCAGCATCACTGACTGACAGACCAGGTAAATACAAAACAAAACACTTTTCTCTCCTCAGAATCATTTGTGATCTCTCAGCTACTCTGTAGCCTGCAGAGTAACTGTCAGTGTCCCTTCCCTCCCCTTGACAGGAAAAACAAATGGTAACAAATCGTGGAGGTTTATCCATATATTAAACCGATTTCAGTATTTTGTTAACATTAAAACATGAAGTTCAGCAAAAGTTCCAGTTTGAGAGCGAGTATACAGACTAAAATGGACTTTGATGAACCTTGGGCTGAAGTGGTGAACTGCTACATTATTTCTTACAGACACCTAGTGCTATAAAAAAACAACTGCTTTGGTATATCAAAAAAAAAGGAAAGCCGGCAATAAAGAAGAATATGTAATTTGTGTATAATTCACAGCATAATTCAAGAGGAGAAAAAAGGCAGTCACATAAATCTCATTACATATCTTCTGTGTTCAACACAAAGACGCACATTTATGCAGATGTTTTTTTCAATGGGAACCACATGCTTGACGGGGGAAAAAAGAGAGAGAAAAAAAAGAAAAAAGAAAGCAAATGAATGGGAATGAATACCTTCTATGTGAAATCCCACTTTTATCGGGGGATAATCCCACAATTTTAGGAAGTCATGTTAGGGACGTTTGAGCAAGACCCTGCAATTTGGAGTCCCTTAAATGAGAAATCTTTTCTAAATAAAGGCCTCTGATTAACCATTCTCATTCACCTTCCCTAACCAATTAAGGACTCTTTAAATGTTAAAAATAGAGGACAGCCATCATCTCTATTTCACAAAGTCCAGCTCCTTTTCAGTCAAGGTCCAAAAGTCATAAGGCCAAAGGGTTCTCGACAACAGCCCAAGATCCATCTGGATCTGGATCTGTCCCCCTCGTCGCTCCTCAGCTGCTGTACGTAGTCGAAGCCGTCCGGTCTGGAGGACTCCAGGCCTGAAGAGTACTGCACCTGCCTGTCTAACACCAGCTCCTTCTCGCTGCTAGGCCAGCACTCGCCACATATAGTGCCGCAGCTATGTTCCCCCTCTCGAAGAGTTACACAATACCGACAACATGAAATATCACTGCAAGTACTGCTTCCTTGACACGCTACAGGTTTAAACACACACAGCTCTTTAGAGAAGTTTCACTTAAAGGGTAAATAAAAGAACGACCAGCCAAATTATCATGTCCAATGTTTCACTTGTTTGAACTAAACAAATGTTTTGCATTGCTTTACATATAAAAAGCTGTACGACAGCTCACAGCTCTGAAATGCTCACTGTATTGAACGAAAAAAAGGGACAAATAAAAACAAATCTCCTAGTTTCCGATGTAACAGATGGTAAATACTGTACGCAGGTGAGTGAATCGGCAGATTAATGTCTCAGTTTCACCATGGTTATTTGCAGTATTATTAACTTGTCTAGAAATAGACAATGTAAAATGATGGAAATTCATATACTTTTTAAATACTCTTCAATTTGTAGCGGTTCAGTGATATCTCCCCTCAGAAGTGAGCAGCTTTTATTCTCTATGCACCTTTTGAAAAAACAGGAGAAAATGAAAAACACCACCATAAAAATGGGGAAAACAAAAACAAAATTCACACAGAAAAACAAACCCATTTCCGCTAAAGTCACGAGCTGGCCATTGAGCTCTGCTGAACGCAGACTCCAGTCATTGGAGAATCTTCCCTATCAATGCCTTGTCTCATGCCCAGGTGTCCCTCTGCTATAAAGTGACCAGTTCCTGTGTTTGTGGCAACAGGGTACGTGGGATGTCCAGCCATACCAGTCTCTTGGCGAGGATTTGAGAAGGCACCCAAACCCATACTCATACTGATACTTGTGTTGGCAGGAAGCTGGCGGAGCTGGTAAGCCTGGTTGCCTTGGTTTCCTGTGGAAGAGGAAGATGTGGAGGAAGAGGATGCCGAGGAAGACAGGGATGTCATGGACAGATGACCGTGCACCACCTCCATGGAATCCTGGGTGGAGGCGCTGTTGGTGGGCGAGTTGTAGAGACGCGGCCGTGGTCGCGTTGCTATGACCTGTCCGTGGTGATGTTGATGGTGATGGGGGTGCAATGCCTTGGGATGCTGGGGAGGCACATGAAAAGTGGTTTCCTGGACTGGATGAGTCTCTACAGTGACAGGCTCTGGTCCTACGATTCCAGGCCATACTACTGGTGGATAAGGCTGTCTCGCCTGTACAAACAAGGAAAAACATTGTTCAGTCATGAAGGCCAAACTTTGATTTGTTTAAATTACTTGACAAGATCAACCAGGTGGGCTCACCTGAGGGCAAAGGTTGTCACGGTCTATGGCTGGCATGGCTGTGCCAAAATGCCCGCCGCTGTGCCGATGGTGATGAGTTGGATCGGATCTTGCTCTGCCACTGGTGCTTGTTCCAGACGATCCTCCTGAAGCAGAGCAAAAGAACTGCATTAAGCTTTGCCCAGAAACACAACTATCAAGCCAGTTACATTCCAGAGCTTAGAGACCAGAACAGATTCAACTGTAGTAAAACCTGAGCTTGAGGATGTACTAGAAGTGGTCCCTGATGACTGTGACTGCTCAAGTGCAGGACTTGTTGACACACTACTGCTTGTATTGGTTCCTTCATCCGTGGTCTTCTTGAAGAAACTGTGCTGGAGGGCATAGTAGGGCTGAATTCGCGTTTTGGGGTCGTAGTCCAGCATTCTGAGAATGAGGTCCTTGAACTTCAAGTAGTCAGCTACTGCGTGTCCGGATTCTCCCGCCCGACGACCGCCTGGTCCACCACATTCCACTCCCAAGATGACATGGAGCTTTCGAGACGCTGGAGGTTTGTACTGCTCACAGAAAAACAGAAAGATGTTCTAGCACAAGAACAGCACATCCCCAATAAAAAAAAAAAAAAAAAAAAAATACAAAGTGCATAAAAACTAAATTCACACGGCAGTGATTCTACTTTAAAATATCAATGACACATACCCTTTTTCCATCTTTGGTCTTCTTAATACTCCATGTCCCATCTGACAACTTCTCAAAGAAATCCGGGCTTTGGCTAGGTCCCATAATGTTTGGGTGGTGTCCGCAATGTACGTCAACACTTTGTTTAATTTGGTCCACCTTTCATTTAAAGAATAAGCTTGTTTTATTTTCTATAACAGTCATTTTTAGTTATGTAGAATCTGACTCCTGTATCTGGACCAAACAGGTAAACATAACTTAGGGCAGGGGTTTTCAAACTGGGGTCCGTGACCCATAACTAGTGGGTCGCGCAAAATTTTTTGCTATTCGGTATTTTCCAGACTACACATTGCATTTTTAATCTTCTGAAACATGCTATGATTTATATTCTAAAGTGACTTATATAATGCATTTAATTTATTTAATCAGTATGCAAAATGTAAACACAAGGTGACAAAGATGAGTTCGCCCCCCCATCCCCCAAAATAAAGCCCTACATTTTTTAAACACTTACAATAATTTAAAGCCTTAATTATTTTTTTTAACTTTGCCAAAATTCACTTTAAATGTTTACTTTCATTCATGAAAATGCCAGGGGAAAACGGTCTCCTGGGCTGCGTCCCATCCTTGTATTAGTGCCCTTCACTCGCTAACTTCCCTCCGTCTCATTTACTTGGATGTACTTCATTGATTACGTTGCATGAGTGCCCACTTCTGGCGGAACCTTTGGAATGGGCTGAACTGGAACGTCCTAAGACCTTGATCACTTAGAATCAGCTATGGAGTTGGTTTATTGTTTAAATTTTTTCCCTTATGAATTTGTTTGGTGCAGCATTCTATATGTATATAGGTATGTTTGGACTGTTATAAATGTTAAAAAAATCATTAATATATTATAGAGTTGTTTGGGGTGGGGATAAATTAAACGCAATCTGCGAAGATGTCATAATCATGTTGCATTGTGGTCTATAGAGTGGCCTGAATGGTGCATATGAAGCAGACTCGCTCCCTCGGTCAAAATCGAGGGGTCTAGGGTCTGTCCATCATAAACACAGAAGGCACACTTCAAAATGGCAGCGGGTATTCCCCCGAGAGAAGTGCTTAGGGAAGTTCGGGGTTTGCGTGTCTAAAATGAGAGTGGAAAACAAAGACTTGAGATGAAAATGACATGAAATTACCATTACATCCAGTAGGTGGCAGCAGAGGATCACTCATTAGCTCAGTTGCATTTCAACTCCCTAGTTTTTTTTTCACATCTTGCTTTTGGATTTATTATAAAATGGCTATGAAGTATAGCAAGTGCAGGAAGTCAAAAATGTCATTTAAAAAAATATATAAGCACAGACACCAACAGGCTAGTTGGTTTAATATATTTAAATTACTTTAACGATTTAAACTACAAATTCAGGTTATTAATGGGATATTAATTAAAAATCATTCAATATTTTTGCCCCCTTTGTTTGTAGATTTAATTTAAAAACTAATTTCTTCAAACATTGCCTAAGCGGACACATCAAAAGGAGAATTTAAGTTTGTATCCTTGTAGAAGTCGTTTGAGCCAACACAGACTTTGTTTCGCTGTAAGTTTTTTACTCTCCGATTTTTACTTCGCTCACTTAAAGCACGCTCTGTTGTTTTGACATTGGCTTTTTTAGATATTCGTTCCCGTCCATTTCTACATGGATCACGTACACGCAAATGCATTTTGCGGATTCACTCGTGTAATTTTTTTAACTCGCGTTTGGTCATTCCTGAAACAGTAGACATGGACGTCGCTCTTAGAGAAATGAGCCAAGGCAATTCCTTGTTTAAAGGAAGAGCGTGTAGAAACATGTGTAAACTTGGGTTGAAAAACAATAATTAGTCAGAGCGTATTCTGACTAAATTACAGTAAAACCTCTGATTGGCCAGGTCTTCAACAGAGATGCCTGGACATTTTGGCTACATTGCTCAATGCTCCAAAAACACGTTTTAAATAGAAACTTTTGGTTTTGTAATGTGAAACCAGAGCGCGCACACAAAAACACACAGGAGATTTTGAAAGCGGGTGACTTCGAGCGGGTAAAGAATTGAGTTGGTACTACTGGCACTGTAAAAAGACCCGATATCTTTCCTCTGATATAAAGGAAGTGTTAGTGTCGGCGCCTCACGCGCACACACAACATATAAATTCTAGCATTGCTAACTTGACATTGCAGCCTCTGCATCAAACTAAATAAGACAACCAAACATACAAAAGGTATTTGGTTACTCAATTTAACTTGTCTGTTGTACATATGTAGAGTAGGTTGTACCGTCAGCATAATCGCCAATGCTGTGGGTGTGGTTTCTAAACCATTTGCGTATGTGAAGATGCGGTTTTAGGTGACTTGGTATCGAGAGATTACAAAGCCTTCTTTACAATCAAATAATAATTTAGCCACCAAATGTTACATGCACGTTTATTCATGGAAATGGCCGAATGATACAATTTTCGACCATTGGGGTCATATGATGCTGTTAAAGAACATTATTTTGTGTATTTGGTGTAATGAAATGTTTTTATGCAGTTTAAGGTTCAAAAAACACATTATTGTATACATATTGTACATTATTGTTTCTCCTATATGCCCCGTCTTTTTGAAACGCGTCGGTTTTTACAAAGCTCATAGGTCTGAAAAGCGAGTGCTGTGATTGGCCAGCTATCCCGTGCATTGTGATTGGCCGAATACCTCAGCGTGTGACGGAAATGTTACGCTCCTTACCATATTGTGATGCCCTGTCCCGGGCCGGAGCGTAAACATAAACCCTGTCTGCATTTGTGATCGGAGAAATGACAAACAACAAGTGCTACTCTACACTGCCCAAAAAACTCGCGTTTGAATCGTCGGTGGCAAATTCTTTAAATATTAAAAAAAACTTACTTACAGTCTGTGAATCAGAACAGCCGTCATTGTAGTCTACTCTACCAGGATCAGGAAACAGTCCTCCATAAAATACGCTGGACACATCTGAATATTTGGGTTAAACTGTTCTGGAACAGTGTTTTTAAATACAACTCAACCACTCAACCACATAGTGACGTAGATATGTGGGGGCGTGTTAAAACAAGCCGTTTTAGGTAGGCGTGGCAGAGTCTTAAATTTTATAAAGAATACCTCTTTGGATTAGAGACTTTAGTCTTTGAAACTTTACAGATCTTCTTTATGCACCAAGAGCTTGTAACACTCCAAAGAGAAAGGAAAATCATATGACCCCTTTAAACAATCACATCATGTTTATTACTCACAACTTAAGCCTTAAACACGGTTATAATTATGCAGGGGTCCTTGAAAAATTGTATCCCCTGTAAGGAATCCCTGGCTCCAAAATGTTTGAAAACCCCTGACTTAGGGGATTTATTCCCACATTTAAATGTAATTGTCACTCCTAAAACTTTGTATTCATGGTGTTTAAGGATACAGGAAACATAAAGAGTATATCAGTTGTAATTAGTGGTCGACCGATATATCGCCATGGTCATTTTTCAAATATCGGCATCGGCCGTTAAGTTTTTCTGTTTGCCGATGCGTTCGAGGCGGGACTTTTATTTTGACGGCGCTGAGAGCGGCAGCGCCTGAGCACACAGTGCTCACATTCTCCCTCTTGTTCGCCGTCGTCATTAACAGTTCTGTCTAATACGGATAGAAGTCTGTCTAATAATCCAATAGAACTGTTAAACAAAGGAATTAAAATGTATACAAAAAGTATTATAACGACTGCTTTTTTATTATTAGTAATAGAAAGGCAAACATCATAATACTTTCTCGTTTGCCTTCAGCAAATACGCATTTATATAATTAAAAAAAATCTTTGAATGACTAATGAACATTTAATTTCACAAACCTTGCAAACTTAGTCGTATCCAGTTGTGAGATCTTGTGAAGTGTGCATGTGACCTGCATAATCGCGTGTTCTCTGCGTGACTTTCGGTCCATGCAAATTGAATGCTTTAAACCTTATAACTGTGTTATTTCCAATTATGCTGCGCTTTATGCATTTGCCCACTGTCTATTCATGTCATTTCCATTGTGTGCTGTATGTAAAATGAGTGTTAACCTTGGCTTTATTTGAAAAAATGTGATTCCCAATGCACACAAACGTCCCATAAGAGCTGGAGTGCTCTGTTGGTTACAGTTACTTCCTTTTTAATTATATTTTTACTAAATATTTATTTATTTGTGAAAAATAATTTGTCATCTAAAGTATAAGTATATTTATTTTACAAATTAATTTTTTTAATCCATTTTCAAATGATTTAAAATTTCTTAAATATTAATTAAAATAAATAAATTTATATCGGCCACCCTGCTTTCCAAGATATCGGCTGTCAAAAAAACCATATCGGTCGAACACTAGTTCAATTAATCATTAATATTAATATCAACTCATACAGCTCATTACCTCATTGGCTCCACTAAATAGAGGTTCTCCTGTATGCATTTCCACCAGAATACATCCCAGAGACCACATATCTATGGCCAGGTCATATGGCATTCCCAATAACACTTCAGGAGAGCGGTAGAATCGACTCTGGATGTACTGATATATCTGATGGAGGAGGAATACGTAATCAATAACTTTAAGCATACTGTGACATTCTCCACACTTTCCACACATACAAAAAATAAGATGATTCACAATACCCTTTGTCCCAGTTGGCAGGAGCTCCCAAAGTCCACTATTTTGATGGCACTTCTCTTGGGGTTACATAGCAGGATGTTCTCTGGCTTTAGGTCACAGTGGATGATGCTGAGCTCAGGTGTAGCGAGAAACAGTAGTGCTGTACACAATTGCTGGGCAAACTTCCGTGTCAGATTCAAAGAGACACCTCTGAAGTTCGTATTCCGTAACAAGTCATATAGGTTGTATGACAACATTTCAAATACTAAGCAAAGATGATTCCGGAACATGAAGTGCCGTTTCAAATGTACTGAGGCAAAAAAAAAAAGTAACAAAATACATTAAGATTTTTAGATTTAAATTTGAAGGAATGCACTGTATGCAAAGATTTTGAAATTATATCAAAGAACTGAACATGTTCCTTACCTATATAGTATTTCATCTCTGTGTCATGTTTGTTCATGAGCTCGAGAAGCCGTACTTCAATTTGAGCTTGATTCAGAAAGGCCTTCTTGTTCTTGATAATCTTAATTGCTACCCACTCTTGCTCAGCTCGGTCGTAAGCTTTTACAACCTAAAAACAGCCATCGATTACATTCATAAGACAATACTTAAGTTTTGTTTACTTATAAGATATAAAAACTACTCTGAAATAATGATTACACAGTGCATAATTTTAGCAGCTATGGATTTTGCTTTCCAAGTCCAGAACAATAATTTAGCCTATTTTGTCAGGGCAAAAGCTGATAATATCCCCATTTCCTACCATTTAAAATCTTGAAATAGGTTTTCTTCCTTTCCAAAATAAACTACTTAAGAGACTCTAGACATCATACCTGTCCAAATGACCCTTTTCCAATTAAAGAGTCAATTTCATAGCGGTCCATCCATTTTTCCCCATTCTTGACAATGTAGTCATAGTTCTCATCATCGTAGCCATCGTTGAAGACTTTCCTTTCTTTCTTGTGGCTGGAGTCCTCAGCTTGACCCTGTTGATGTCGTCGTTTCTTTTTTGCATAATACACCTATACAAAGGAGAGCAAGCAAGCTTCACAGCATTAGACTCAATACAAAAGTCCTTGAGCATTGTTGTGCTCATAACTTTAGAATTTATTAGTGTGAAAACATCCTAAAAGACTTTTCAGATATATGTCTACTTATGATCAAGTATAATTTTGTTCTTTATTACTATTTTACACTGTACTACTGCAAGGAAAATAAAGAAACATTACCTCATTGATGTGTTTGTAGGTTTTGATCAGGTCTATGGAGAGCTTCCTCAAAGGAGCTAAAGTGGGGTCACGAAAGCACTGGGGCATGTGCCTCTGCAATAAAAGAAGGGGAAACATGTATATTTAATAGTTTTTTTTTTTAACAAATCCACATACTTTTGACTAAGAGGTAAAATAATCCAAAGACTAAGTGTCAAGTAACAGGAAGAATTCATTTTACAAAGCACAATAATTGAGCGTACTTCATCCATGACTATTCACAATGCAAAAAAAACTAAGTGCATAAACAGGAGTGGAGCATCCAGTACCTGGCTGGCAGTGAGTGCTTGTGTCTGATCACTGTATGGCAGTACAGAGACAGACTGGTCTGTACTCTGCTGTTGACAGTCACTGTACTGCTGGTGCGAATGAGGCATGGGAGCAGCCATCTGAAGACCAGCAGCATGGAAAGAAAGAGAGGGTGCAAGCCGGACAGACGAGGGTTTGCATGCTGAGGTCTCTCCCCCTAGAGGAAATTTAAGCTAAATTAGTGTGAGTGTTAGAACTAAATTCTCCTCTCTCCCTGTGATCCTTTGAACCGCAAACCTCTTTCAGGTTATTAAGACTATCCTTTTCTCTCTGTTTTAGGAGAGCAAAACCATCTCTGACATTTTTATTAGGGGTGTAACGGTTCACAAACATGACTGTTTGGTGCGTACCTTGGTTTCGATGTCACGGTTTGGTACAGTTTCGGTACAGCAGGGGGAAAAACTATTTTTTTATTAAACAGTGGTTTACTGAACAAATTGCTCTTTCTTTAAATAAACTCCGTTATAATTAATTTTCTTAGGGATAATAATCTACCTCAGCTTATGCTCTAAAATAGTGAGCCCTTTTACATTAGGCCTACTATAAGGTTACCGTTAACAACAGAGCCCAAACTTAAATTTAATCACTATTTATTTTTTTAAATATAACAAGCAACACTCAACTTAAAAAAATGTATGCCAACATGTAAATTGCACATAATGCAGTTTTTTAATTAACTTCTAAATTATAAAAATTCTGTTTGTTGTTGAAATATATTTATTTACACAGTGGCTCTCATAACTTTTTCATAACAGATTTATTTAAACACAAATTAATAATTAAGACATTGCTAACAGGTAAAGTAAAATATAATGATTATAAAGTCTAATATTTCACGAAATGCTCTTCTCTGCACTTCATTTATAACGCACTAATGAGCTGTGGACACTGATGACTTCCCGAGGTAAATGAAAAGCTGCGTGACGTTTTGTTTACAAGCTGTTCTAGTGTCGTCTTTCCGCGGTCGAAACACTGATTGAGCAATTACATGAGGCGTGAGATGCTCATTCATGTTTATTTTCGCATTAAAAGCTAATAGTAAAGATGAGGTATGATCACGCTCAACCTTCGCGATGTCGCCGTGCAGTTTGAACCAGGGTGCCAAAACCTGCCCAATTGCTACTTAAAACTAGCCCAATCGTGTTTCGAGGGAGTCCCCAGTTAAAAATCGCATTCCAAGGGTTAAAATACAGGTTTTTTTGGTGGGGTTCCCCTGCTAAAATTCACATTCCAGGGGATAAATATCACGTTATTGGGGTCACTTCAACCCGTGGCAACAGTGTTAAAGTAGCCCAATTCTGTGGGAAAACCACGGACTTGGCAACTCTGGTTTGAACTGAGGTTTACAGCAACAGGTTGTCGCGCCACATCAAAAAGCGCCAAAACGGCATTTATTGTTTGATTTCCGCAAAAAGGTCAGAAATTTCTGAAATTCAAATGCACATATAATAACACTGGAAGTTTCCAATGAGTTCCGCTCGTGCCAGTAGGCTGGGCATTGGGGAAAGATCAAATTGGCGAGTTTGGTTGACGAGATATTGCGATTGCGATTGATTTGCATTTTAAATTTGCAAGTCAAGCTTCCGCTCAATATTGCCAATAATGTGCACAAGTAGGGTATCATTAACCCTGCTGACAAAAAACAATAGAAAACATCACAGCAATTCTTATAGTTTTCCATTAACCATTACAAAATTTTTTTTTGTTTTGGGCATTATTCCAATAGGAATTTCTGTTGTTCTATTGGTTGCCATCTGTCAGATTACATCCCACCAATATAATTCATCAAATAGACACCATTATAGCTTACATTAAAACCAAACAAATTCCCAATATAACCCTGAAATCCATTACATTTTTATTGTTTTGGGAGGGGTTCTATTGTTATTTTCAGCAGAGAATATTATAATGGTATTACTACTTTTACAGAATATACTTAATTTCACAGAAATATGTTTTCTTTTTATAAATACAGAACTGTATTTCTTAATCATTATTACAGTGTACCATATGTTACATAGCTCTTTATTGATGTTTAATATTTGGGTTTTAAGAGCAAGTGAACAAATTTGCCTGAAATGGTTCCTTTCATCAAGTGAAATTAGCAAGCATTACACTGAACATTAGTTTTAAAACGCGGAGCCAGTCCGAGTCGACACAGTTTGCGCGGTACGTCAAGCCTCGTCCAGACTGCCCAGAGTGCTTACATTTCTGCCACAATTCTGCGCGCGAAATATCATATTTTGAGCGCACAAATGTGCATTTTGAACGTGCATGATTGAGTTTTGTGGAGAAAATTTTCGTTTTGCAAAGAAAAAAGTCTTTAGAGCGCACGAAAATCAATTTTGCATTTAAAATAATTTTTTGGATGTGTGCAGACCTCTTTTGCTCCCTGATGCCCCCCTCAGTGCTCTCTAAATGCCAACGGCTCACACAACCCAGCGTTACAATGTGCCATAATTCCAGCCAATCAGAGACAGAGGCTGCTAAATTCTGATTGGCTGCCTTGATAACCAATCACAACATTTCTTGCATTACCTCGACAGCAGAAGAGGAAAAATACAATGCATGCATAATTTTTGTGCATGTTGATATTCTGATTTTTTTTTTCTAAGCACATTTTACCAATTCCAAACGACATCAATCTTAATAACTACTATTAATCTTGTATTTAATAATTTATAATTGATATATAATTATTCATGAAGGCTGGAGGTGAAAAATGTCTTGTATTCAGGTGTGCATAGTTATTAAGCAGATTTTCTTTTACAGATAAAATGAGCCAAAAAAGAGATTTAACTCAGACTGAAAGTAAAAATTATTAAATGCCCATGATAAATATTCAAAACTAATACAATACTAGAAATTGCAAAGTGAATGCATAACCATTGGACAGCAAAATGCTCAGTGGGTCAGCAGTGTCAGTCAAAAACATGTGGAGAAGAAAAGATGCACGTTAACTGCACAAGAATTAGGAATTAAGGTGAAGAATTGTGAAATCACCAGGAACCATTTAGTCTCCAGCGCCACCATTTTCCAGAACTGCAACCTACCTGGAGTCTCCAGAAGTACAAGCTGTCAGGTTCTCAGAGACTTAGGTTAAGTATAGAATCCTAAAAAATTACCCCTACTTTATAAGAATCACATACTGAAGTGTAGTAAATGCTTGAAAACTGATTTATTTATATTATATATTATATATATATTATATATAATTCTATTATATATATATATTATACATCGATAGATATAGATATATATATATATGTATAGGTCATATGGTTTGTGTGTGCTTTATAGACAGATAAGTTGAGAAGGACCAGCACCACATCCTCTTGTACCACGGAAGAATTTATCTTCTGGAATCTGGCAGTAAGTTTTGGGAGTTCATTTTTAGTCCATCTCGAGATTTTATCTGTAAAGATAACCTGCTTAATAATTATGCACACCTGAATATAAGGTGTTTTTCACTTCCAGCCTTCATGAACAATAATCTATAGATTATAAGTGATTAAATGCAAGATTAATAATAGTTATAATTACTGGTAAAATGTGCTTGGGAAAAAATATAATCAGAATATCAACTTGCGTAATAATTATGCATGCACTTTATTTGTCCCCTTCTGCTGTCGAGGTAATGCAAGAAATGTTGTGATTGGTTGTCAAGGCAGCCAATCATAATTTAGCAGCCTCGTCTCTGATTGGCTGGAATTATGGCACATTGTAACGCTGGGTTGTGTTGAGCACGCTAGCTGTTGGCATTTTGCGAGCACAAGGGGGGCATCAGGTGAGCAAGCTAGTGGAACGTTGCACGGGCAAAAGAGGTCTGCACACATCCAAAAACGTATTTTAAATGCAAAATTGATTTCCGTGCGCTCGAAAGACTTTTTTCTTTGCGAAACGAACATTTTCTCCACAAACTCAGATCGCGCGTGTGCAAAATGCACTTTTGTGCGCTCAAAATATGATCTTTCACACGCAGAATAGTGTCAAAAGTAGCCCCATACCAGATGCGCTCGTGAAGACTTGCGGTGCGGAACCAGGTGCGAGTATAAACGAGCATTATGAGACATGCTGCGTGAGTGCGGCAAGCATGAACGGCTCATCCGTGACGCGGGATTTGCGCCGCGTGGGGCAGAGAGGAGCGAGTATGAGAAGCATTCACAGACACAGGCTGTGTGTACGCTCTTCTGAATTGGGAATAGCCAACATGCATCATAAACTTATTTCAAATTAATCTGTTGGGGAGATAAAATGTGTAAGATAACGTTCACGTACTAACAAAAACATCTAAGAACGTATCTTTTATTCTCCAGTACTGAAAACAGAACTGATAAGGGAGCTCTTGATGCAGCTCTTGTAAATGACCTTTTTGTTCGTTGTCTGTCATTTCGAAGCTTAAGTTGCATACGGTTTTCTTTAGTTTTAATTTGCCTAACTATCGATCTGACCCAGTAGATGCCATAATCCCACTCTGTCTCTCTCCCGTCCCGCTTTCTGTTTTTATTTAATGTGGGTGTTTTACGCCGTGGCTAGAGCTGATTGGGGAGAACGGAGGTGCGCTCACTCTTGCCCTGGGCAAGTAAGACTGCAACTCAAGGCTGGCAGTAATGCATATGCTCTGGAGTAATATCGCGTCCACATCGCAGGCTTTGCGATTAGGAAATCGCAACGTCTCAAATCGCGATTTCGATTCGATTCCAATTAATCGCACAGCCCTATCGTGCAGTGGTTAAAACAATGCTGTATTTGTTCGGTACGCATGTGTACTGAACCGAAAGGCCCATACCGAAAATTTTTGGTACGAATAAGTGTACCATTACACCCCTAATTTTTATGTAACAAAAATGAAGCATAGGCTTGTAGCACTAGAACTAAAACACAATAGAATAGAAAGGGAATATATAATTAAGTACAACAATCTATGAATTTATGAATCTTGTTTATCAGAATATAGCAAAACACATCCCTATGAGAGGAATGCCAGAAAAATAAAGGCACTAACAATTAAACCATAGCAACAAAAATACAAAATAATTTAATATAACTATACAGAAATGGGGGGAAAAAACAGTTCTCTTCTCAATTTTTAAATATAAAGAGAAAGGACTACATTGCAAATTTCATGTCAATTACAAACATATTTGGTCAGAAATCTGTCCTTTTTTAGCTGTAAATTGTGATAATTATAAAGAGCTTGCTCATATATAAGCATCTCTTGCCAGGCAACACAATGCACCACAGCCACACAGAATCCCACCACTATTCAGAATCCCAGCAACAGCACCTAATTAGCATAGCCTATCACCAAGAAGATACAGTGTGATTTGGCAAGCCCATCAATGTTCAAGCCAATCACAGAAGAGTATGCAAATAGCCTACTTTTGTTGCCAGGGCAGAGCTGCTCCCATTTTCCAATAAGAAAACAAGAAATAAACAAGAAATAAAATTGAACTTTGGCACACTTAGATGAAGCATCCACCACATTGGAGCCTGACAGCAAAATAGCAGCTCAGACCCCACTCATGGTGTAGGAGCAGAGAATGATTCAGCTGACCTAACTAAGGCAGGGCAAAGAATTCATGTGATCCAAAAAAATATCAGAGGATGGAAACACTGCAACAGCCTCAAATACAACCATTTCAAAAGACAAAAACCTATGAAATGATAAAAAAATTTTACAGCACATTTTTACATTAATTTACCAACATAAACATTTTAAATTGATGATATATTTAAAGAAAAAAGTACATTAAAATATTGAGATGTGTATTTTTTATCTGTTCTGCTAAGGCATAGTTCTCAATATGGGCTTGATGATTCATGTTGTCAAGGACTGCATGCAGTTCACCAAGAGAAAAACTGATGTATGTCACAGTACAAACAGAAACAACATTACATTCTGCACCACAGAAGACCCTCTTACTACATATAGAGTTCTGTTTCTTTGTGATTTATAAGCAGCTTTATAACTCAGGGGAAATAAGAATTTATAGGCCTGAATAAAAATTATAAAGTTGGTAACATACAAAATATGTGAACAAGGCTTTGAAATATAAACATTAAATATGACCCTCAGAGGTGTATTTCACTATTCTGCTTGTCTCTCAAATTTTACATGTCGTGTACTACTCAGATTGACATTTTATTTCTGAATCTGATTAAACTACAAAAAAGGTATTATCAGTTTTTTCTGTTTACTGATCTATGATTATCCTGTTTTCTAGTAAATAATAATAATAATAATGAATTAATTATAAGATTTGTTTTTAACAACCTAAAACAACACTAGCAAAGACTAGTGCTATATGTTTTGTAATAGCCAAATACAAATAAATTATCTTCAGGAGCCTTTGACATTTAATTCATCCTTTTCAATTAATTTTTTTCCATGGCATGTCTGGTTATTGTCAGGCCAGGTAAACATCAAACATACAACAAAATCCCTGGACTACTTTACAGTAAGGGACTGTTATCAATAAATGACCTTCTCACAACAACGCCAAACATGTTGAATGCACATGCAACAAGAACAATTATGGCTTTACATCAAACATTTTCCAATCTATAATAATGCTCTGTAACAACATAACTGGTCCTTTCTTAGTGTAATAGTGGGTCAGCTCCCTGTAATTTATGGCTTTCAAAATGGCCAGTGACACCTTCTCAAACTGCAAAGTTAAAATGTGTTGCATGTCCCAGAAATTATTCCACTTATTTGGTGTGGACCACAAGAACAAAAAAGTAGCAAACTGACACAAACTAAGCCACAAAAAAGAAAACAACTTGTTGGTTTTTTTTGCTACCTAGTATATATTCCACTTCAAACTAATTTCAAAGTGACTAAATGCAGCCGTGCTAAACAATGTTCAACTTTAACCATCATTTTACACAGTGACATACGAATACTGAATTAGACAAATACTACCACAGGGATCAATAGAGAAAGATGTGCATAAATGCACAACAGTTTCAGCTTCATAACAAGAACCGATGAAAAAAAAACTAACCTGGATGCCTGATTTCCAATATAATTTAATTTAATCTTAATTAGTTGTCAAATGTTTTTTCACTTGCAATGAGTGTTAACAAACGAATCTCCCCATCAAAATCTCCTTTGAGTCCTACATGAACAGAAGGGCTGCAAACAAACTTTGATGAACAAACATCAAAATAAAAGAAGAACAATTTAGAAAAATGACAACTCATCTCAATACTGAGCATGTAGTGCATGCATTTGTACTTTGTTTTCTGATCGCTTTTTTTGTTTCAAACTTGGGTAACATTGAATTCCTATTTTTACAAGCAAGTCTAAGTTCACAACTACTCCCAAACTTCACCTAATTTAACCAAACATAATCGAGTGTTCAAAAAGTAACCAACCCCCCACCCCCCCCCATTTAAACTTCCTAGGTTTTCCTAAAGTTATAATTAACCTAAATGTTGACTAATTTTCTAAACGCTAATAAAAAGAAGCCCTCAAACAACACTACAGCCGCTTAGCTGGATTTCAGCACCACTGAAACTCCAAAACAATGTTAATAAGATGGAAAGAAAAGGGATATTGGACTGTGCATGGAGTGTAAAGAGAGAGAAAAAAAGTGTAAGCGACAGTACAGACCCTGGTCCTTTTGTGCATGTAGGCCTATTCCTGCATATCCAGCTAAATGCATGCAGCTCATTCCTATAGTGTGACTGAAATAAGGTTTGTACGAAACAACAAATAAACTGCATCACAGGAAAGAACAAAAAGCTCCTGTTAAACTAGGACCACTGTCAATCACACTTTAGACTGCTGTGGGAGGAAGTGATGGACAAAAAAAAGATGGCATCTGTCATTGATCTACCTATGAACTTTCAGAATAAAGTTTACCTCAGAGAAACAAAGGCAACAAGCCATGATCCTATTTAAGAGACATTTCTCTGTGCATAATGCATCCATATCTGTATCGGCTGTACTTTTATTATGTATTTAACAGTACCAAAGCTGAACCTTCAGGTGACACTGAGGGGGAAATCTTACAACCTGGTCAGAGACCATTATTCATCTGGAAAAGACGAAAGCATCTTTCTGAAAGCCTTGCACAGATTAACAAATACAAATCTGAGCAGCGTGCCATCAATTCCTTCACATTAACTACAAAAAACTTGATAAAAAGCCTTGAACACTGAGCAAACTAGTCAGAGTTATACTGAGTGATAGTGACAGGTAAAGCGGACCTTACCTCTCTAGCTGGCTTAGCCATTCATCGGGCTCGATAGGACTCGTTTAACGTTTCCATCGTCACGCTAGTCTAAACCCGTACTACATGACTGAGCCATGTTTGCTGGATAACTATGGTTAGGCATCACATCGCTGGCTAATGTCAGCCCCCTCCCCGACAGGAAACCAGCCTGATGGCTAACTGACAACACGCTAGTCATGGGGCTTCATCATCATCATCATCATCACCTCCAGCACCAGCGTTACCAGCCAAACACTCCCATCCGAGTGATGTGATGATGCACTTCTGTAATCACCAGCTGGCTGGCTTTCTGCGGCTATATAAAATCGAGCAAACCCCACATATACACACATTTGCTCCGGCAGGCTGACCTAGCAGAGCTACACGGGGTTACCTGTTAAACGACTAACAGACTGTCCTAAAACCTGAACAAATGTTCAATACTGGGGCTTGGGGAGTGTAAAAGCAGATGCCGATGATCGGATAAGCTATCTGGCGTATGAACAAAGATCGCTAACTAACGTGAGGAAAGTTGTTAATCGGCTAGCCATCTAGGCCAACTCAACCTAGCCTGTAGCTTCTAGCAAACAAGCGGTTTGTAAACACACTAACAAAGGCCATACGATTCACTTAGACCTCTACAAATGTCAAATACTCACCTTTGATGGTGTGATCTTCATTTAAAGTCCCAGATCCAGTAAAGTGAGGCGACTGATCCAGTTTCTCTACGCAGCTTCCGATGAGACACCCCTAATGTATTGAGCCAGACGGGGCGAAATGCCTTCCTATTTCGTTAGGCAGGTAAAACGGCATCTTTCCGATGCGTTTTTGCCCATGTCAGACCTCATTTGTGTAGCAATCATGGTTTATAAGTGGTGAAGTGAAGGCTAGCGGCTAGTTAGCGCTCTTTCTCAATGACTTTTAACGAACGCAGCTAACCAGCTAGCGCTCGGAAACGCACATTGAAGATTATTCGCTTCTGGAGAGGCGCAGACGTAAATTAAATGTTTTCAAAAGTAAAATTAGTCGCAAAAAATCAACGACGTGCAGATATTAAAGAAACAGCTACGCGAAAAGGTGAACAAAAAACAATAGGTTACTTGCGTAACCCCGGTTCTCTGATAGCATTAAGTGAGGCGTCTCACTATGGGGATACGCCCCTTCCGCGTATTCCTCAGAAGCCCTATTACATTACGCCAGCCCCAATTGGCTGACAGACGTGACGTTGTGTCTGGGCGTGGCCTCCACAACCGTTAGTGATGAGAGAAACGAACCATTTCGAAGCTTCGAATCAATTGAACCAATTGCTTCGCGAAATGATTCACTGTTTCGAAGCGCTCGAAACACCACACGCTGGTGACGCCTGCTGGTCAAAACTGTGTAAATGCAACAAAAACTCAGACCAAAACATGCATAAAAACAGCTTTTACAAACCTAATGAAAACGCTTTCTTGAAAGTATAATATAATTAAATGCAACCAAAATAATAAAATACCATTAAAAATGAAGTGTCTGTATATAGGCCTATGCGTCTTTAAAATAATAATTATTAATTTGCAAGGGCTTGTTTTGTTTGTTTTATGGAGAGCTTGTCTAAACAGGCCAGTAAGAGACTATTAACTACTACTAATCCTTTTAATTACAGAAATGTCTCATTAAAAATGTCTACAAACTGATCAAACTGATCCGAGGTCGTATAACCATAGACGCTGATTCATTGGTTCGCTGCTGGAGGGCGATCTCAGCTGCACGATTCACGGGTTCACTGAGATCATCGCCCCTAAAACGCAAACTATTGAAATTTCGAAACAGTTATGAGGTAACGAAGGCTCGTTTACTGAAATCACGTGACTTCTGGCATTTTGATACGCGCTCCGAACCATTGTTTCGAAANTGATGCAGTGGTTCACCGCTGCGGGGCGATCTCAGTGAACTCAAATGATTCACGGGTTCACAGAGATCGTCCCCCTAATGCCGAGTTCACATTGCACGATTTTCAAAGACGTGGCATCACTGTTGATTTCACACTGAACGACTATCTGAGGTAGCAGTCAGTCGCTGCTGTGTTCACACTGCACGATGGATCGACGACAGGAGGTTACACACTGCATGACTTTACAATAGGAAGAATCGCCGACAGCTCTGTCTGGTGCAGGGTTGCCAGGTTTTCGCTACAAAACCCGCCCAATTACTACTCAAAACGAGCCTGAAAATAGCCCAATTGCTTTCGAGGGGGTCCCCCAGTAAAAATGGGGTTGGGTGGATAAATTACACATTTTTTTGGTGGGGTTCTCCTGGTACAATTCACATTTCAGGGCCTAAATATCACTTATTGGGGTCGCTTCAACCTGCTGACATAAAAAACAATCGGCAACACTGGTCCGCAAACTATGTTTCATATAACTCCTCCCCGAACTTCCCTCTGCCCTGTATCTTGGTCTCTCATTGGCTATAGGTCATCACCGATGTGTTTTTCAGTCAGAACTCATTGCACACAGCGTGATTGTGAATCGCCGACAGCTCCAGATATTTAGCATGCCAAATATTTTGCGGGCGACGTGTCAGTGATTCCCTCAGATTGCGTCTTTGATAATTAACACTGCGTGATTGTCACTAGCATGAACGAGCACCGATTTGCCTCCGATGTCGGGCATTTGTCGGCGATTTCGCAAAACATGTCGCCGAGTGAAAAATCGGGCTAAAATCATGCAGTGTGAACTCGGCATAAGGCGTACTATTGAAATTTCAAAACGTTTCGAAACAGTTATGACGTAACGAAGCCTCGTTTACTGAAATCACGTGACTTTGGCATTTTGATACACGCTCCGAACCATTGTTTCGAAACAGTTGATTCGCAAAGGTTTTGAAGTTTTTTGTATTTTTTTGTATACAAATACAAATTTATATAAAAATATTAAAGCGTTTACAAACTTTCACCGTTTTAATTGCTTTTTGTTTCATAGAAAATCATATAGTATCAATATAATGCTCCATCGCGCTCCGAACCATTGTTTCGAAACAGTTGATTCGCAAAGGTTTCGAAGTTTTTTGTATACAAATACAAATTTATATAAAAATATTAAAGCGTTTACAAACTTTCACCATTTTAATTGCTTTTTGTTTCATAGAAAATCATATAGTATCAATATAATGCTCCATTTCCTTCCTAAAAGAAAAAAAACTTTTTTTTTTTGCAGGAGAAATTACATTTGTGAATATGAAATTTTGCATGTAAAAAAAAATAAGATTTATCATGTAAACGTGAGTGTTTTTCTCTGCTATTCTGTAAGACAGTGGTTCCCAACCCTGGTCCTGGAGGCACCCCAACACTGCACGTTTTGCATGTCTCCTTAATCAAACACACCTGATTCAGGTCATCATCTCATTAGTAGATACTCCAAGACAGGGGTGCCCAAACTCAGTCCTGGAGGGCCGCTGTCCTGCAGAGTTTAGCTCCAACTTGCCTCAACACACCTGCCTTCAAGTTTCTAGTATGCCTATTAAGAGCTTTATTAGCTGATTTAGGCGTGTTTAATTGGGGTTGGAGCTAAACTCTTCAGGACACCAGCCCTCCAGGACCCAGTTTGGGGGCACCCCTCTCCAAGACCTGAAATTGGTGTCAGAAAAATGAGACATGCCAAATGTGCAGTGTTGGGGTGCCTCCAAGACCAGAGTTGGGAACCACTGCTCTAGACACCATAATACATATTCCAAACAAACACCCGAAAGAAAAACAAAACAAAATTCAATATTTTTTAGGTTTCGAACTTTATGACGCAGTGTTTCAAAGCTGCCAGCACTAGTCTCCAAGCACGCTGGCGGCTCACTGAGCAGAGCGCGGTCAATTTCCCGTCCCCATCCCACGGCCCCCCTTTTTTATAGTTCTACTCCCCTGCTTGCCAGGAAGAAACCCCGTTCTGCAGTGTTGCCAAGTCCGTGGTTTTTCCCGTGGAATTGGGCTACTTTAACGCTGTTGTTTGGGCTGTTTTTCATGTCCGCGGGTTGAAGCGACTCCAATAACATATTTATCCCCTGGAATGCGAATTTTAGCAGGGGAACCCCGCCAAAAAACGTGTATTTTACCCCCTGGAACAGATTTTTAACTGGGGACCCCCTCAAAACGATTGGGCTAGTTTTGGGCTAGTTTCGAGTAGCAATTGGGCTGGTTTTGTTGTGAAAACCTGGCAACCCTGCTCAGAGCCATAATGAAGCTCGAACAAATGTATTTCTTACTACTTGATAATAAAACCCCTTTATATTTACATGGAGTTGGCCTGTTTTATGTTTGTCTTCTGATGTACTGATTTGGTTTATTTTTCAACAGAGGAACATATAGCGAGTCCAGAAGAGCGTTTAAACTGAGGGATTCACCTGATCCGATGCGAACCGATCCCAGCCCGCAGGGAGGGAACGGACTGACATTAACCCTGCAGCCGGAGCTGCTCGCCCGAATGCCTGGAGCTGGAAGTTCCAGCGGGCCGGAATCAGACGAGGATGTCCGGGTTCCTATAGGTAGCTCACCGGGGTCCACAAGTGGACGTGGCGCGACCTCGCGGAGGCTGAGAGCAGCGAGCCACAGCCACTCCCATTCTCACGGACACACGCACAGCCATGAGCACGAGGCGGACCCGGAATCCGGAGAATCCAGCAGCTCATTATCGGAGCTGCACTACCTCCTGCGCTGGCTCAAGAAAAGTCTTCCTTTCATAGTTATTCTCTGTGCGAAACTAGTCATCCAGCATGCCCTGGGTACGTGTCAGCGAGAACAGCTGTTTATGCAGTTCTTATGATGTGTAAAGTATGTCCCCCCTGTCACATTCTGTGTTTGTGAGTTTTTCTGGTAGGTCTGTCTGTTGCGTGGGTTTGTCATTTTTTACCACTTTTATGATTCAACAAAATCATTCAAACGCAAGTCTTTCTCCAGTAAGTCACCATATTTTTGGTATTTAAACATGCGAGCTAGCAGATCAGGCTTTAAATTCTTATATGGTTATGGTATAATTTTTGGGGGTCTTAATATTTTAATTTTGAGTTAAGACTCTATCCCCCAATGACTTTGCACTAACTTGATCCGCAGTGAAAAGAAAAAAAAAAAGAAGGGGGGGGGGGGGGTAATATATTTATGTTCAAAATATTTCTATTTTAAATAAATGCTGTAACTTGAGAAATGCTTCTTACAGTACTGTGCAAAAGTCTTAGGCCATTAATATTTTCACCAACAACAACAAAAATGATTTTAAGCCAGTTTAGATGGCATGGATCAGATCTCTGTTGTTGAGTCACTGGGCTGTTGTCAGACTCCTTGTGCATACAAAAATGATTACAATTAATGGCAACATTTATGTATGTATGTAAAATATATATATTGAACTAAATAATCTGAAGGATCTTTTGTTTTCTCCTGTGTAAAGGACCGAAGGACAAAGTTGCATTGTGCCTGGCTCTTGCTTTTCCTCACATCCTCCAGTCTCCTTGTGTTCTACACTTTTCACACTCAGTCACTTTATCTCTGGTAAGTGCTTTACATTGTATCACCAAACCTCACTTCACCACAAACTGTAATGTACTAGGTTTAGTGTAATAAATCAACTAAATGACAAATACATACCATTGGCTCTCTCTTTCTTTCTTGTTTCATCCCTCAGCCTCATTTTTGCCAACGCTACAATAGATTCGCAGAACTTTTGGGAGGTTTTATGGTGCGTCGGTGTGACTAACTTCATTTTGAAGTTTTTCTTCATGGGGCTCAAGTGTCTAATTCTCCTCATCCCCTCCCCGCTCATGACATACCGGCGAAGGGTGAGCATGATTCGTAACATTAATTAATTAGCTGTTTTGAATCAAAGTGAACGTTACATCCTGCTTTCCATAGGGTCAGTGGTACATGCTCATAGAAGAGGTGGGTCAGTTGTATCAGGTGATCGCTCCTGTCCCGCTTTGGTTCCGCTATCTGGTCAGCTACAATGAGATGGACACCTCAGTGGGTCTGACTCTGGGAATCCTGCTAGCCTTGCTCTACCTCATAATGAAGGTGCGCACAATCATTACAATAAGCTACTGTTTGAAACTAATACATTACTAGGACACATCAATCTGATCTTATTATGTTTCTTTTTTAGCTTTTGGCCTTGTATGGACTGTCAGGATCATTGCAAAAAACATTACGGACTTTTTTTAGTTCTGAGGTACAAAAGATTGCTTTTTACCTGTCCTGTGCTGCTCTCCTTATTCTGAAATATTTGTTGGGTAATCTGTAAGACAAATAGTGAAATTATACAGAAATGTCTTGTTTTCCATATATGCTGTAAAATGTTGTTCCTACCTGTCTGTAAAGGTGAACGGAGCTTCAGCCAGTCCTGCTCAGGTTAGAGAGGCAGGTGACATTTGTCCGATCTGTCAGGCTGATTTTAAGCAGCCTCGGGTCCTCGTGTGTCAGGTGAGAATGTGGTCCTTGATTATGACCACCGATGTCAACCCCCCTTACCTCCACATTCCCAACTAACCCAGAAAAAAAAAAAAAGAAAAGAAAAAAAAAAAAAAAAAAAAGGAAAAAAAAAGAAAAAAAAAAACAAAAAAAAAAAATGCTTCTTGAAGGCAACTTATTACAGCTTCAGCGCGCCACATGATAGACAAAATAGAAAATACAAATTAGTAATACACCATGTCCATCAGCATGTGCATAAATGTCAACTATTTACTGTTTGATTGTCTCTAGCATATCTTCTGTGAGGAGTGCATCGCCCAGTGGCTTAACCAGGAGAGGACCTGCCCCCTGTGCCGCACTGTCATCACAGACAAGGTGCATAAGTGGAAAGATGGTGCAACATCAGCTTATTTTCAAATCTACTGAAATCTCACCAAAAGGATGGAGACACAGTGTTGTGACCAGCAGTGGATCCACAGAATATGGATTGTTTTATCCTCTCAAACATCTCCGTTGAGCAAACAGCACTTGTTATAAGACAAAAGGCTCTAGAAAAGCTCCAGTTTGAGTTTTTGATTATATATATATATATATATATATATATAGTATATATATATATACTGTATACTGTATATATATACTGTCAAAAGACAAGTGCAGCTCTTGTTATTCTTATTATTATTAACTATTATTATTGTCGCATGTGGGACTCCTTTATTTTTTAGTGTTTATAATTTATATTCCTCTTTGTGTTCTTGCAATATTACTAATTACCTTCTGGGTGTAAACAGAAGAATACAGTGGAGATAAACAGATTTCTTCATATTGTATTTGTGGATAAAACACTACAACTACATAGCAGAAATTCATTTGTTGACTCCCTAAATGTATTACGTTTTTTTTTTTCATTTTTTATAGATACTGGTCTATTGACCATAGTCAGATACTGTGGTTTTTGAAACTGAACTTTTCTTAAACACTTTTATGAATCCAATCATAAGGAGTTTTGAAAAATTCTGGATTTTGCGTTCCAGTATTCTGGTTTCTTTAGTAATAATCTGAATGTGAGGTAATTGCACTTGAACTACTGATTTATCAAATGATGTAGCATTAGAATTTTGGAACCATGTGATTTTTGTGACTGAACAACATACAATGGCTTTTGAATTATTAAAATGTTACTGTACCTGCTAAATGCATTTGTAATTCAGGCCCTTCACAGATACATGGTATTTTTCTAATCATGTTGCACTTACATTGTAATAAACCAAAGCGTTGATGAAGAAATATCTATTTTAGTACAATCATACAGTATGCAGTTATAATTGTATTTTTATCCAGTATATTTGACCAAATACATTTTAAAAACCTTTAAAAAGTGTCACTGAAATTCTTTGTCCAGTAAATGCAGGGTTGCTTGGTAAATGCTCAAATTCAACTTTGTTGATTTTGTAGAATTCACTAGAGGTTAAATTAAAATGAATTTTAAAATAAACACAAGCAATCACAAAACACCAGATCTGAAACAATCATGTAATTTTGTACTTTATATCTATTCATTTTTTAAACCAAACGTGCCACTGTCTAATAACCACAGCATTTAAAATGCAAAATGAATCCTCATCTGCATCTCAATTCTTTTCACAGGCGTTTTCGTTTCACTTTAGAATCAGGACGTTTCAGAATTTGTTCCAATTCTAATGTAATGGAGTACTACAGATTTTCAAAATTGGGTTCAGGTCAACTTTTTCGAAATTGCAATTACACACCACATTATATTTTTTATAAGGAACATATAATAAAGATTAAAAAAACACACACAAAAAACCAGACCATTAACACTTAGCACCAAGTTATGTCTTAATATTCCAACATGACTGCAAGAATCAGTGGAAGATGGTTTGAGAGGTTTTAAATCCAGTCTAGTGATTATATGGGCTCATGGTCAATATCCAACTCATCAGACAGACACAAGTGATACATAAAGCCATTTATGCCACATTACAGACCCCTCTCTCTCAAGACAGCATTGCATAGAATAAATGGTCAATATTTGTGTATGCGAAGGCAAAATTCACATTTGAAGCCATTACGGGCTGTTAACCGCCACGGCACAGCAGGCTGTTGTTTATCAGTAGGCACTGTATCTGACAGCTTAAGATATTCACAATCATGCTTCCTGTGCATAGCAGTACAGCCAATTATTAGCTTGATGGAAGCTGCTGCAAAGTCCAGACAGTTCAATCAGAGCAATGGCCTCCTAATGTCCAACCACAATTACAATCTACATTACGGAAATTAGAGTTTGAGGATTGAGGTTAACATCACATTCTATCAGTCAGTTACAATGTCACAACAGAACAATGTTCTCAAGCAGAAAACAAGCCTATTTTACATTCCCATGGGAAAAAAGTGTGCCATTTAGAAATTGTTTAAATGTGGTCACACAGACGCAATCGCAGCCTCACACGCAGACCTTCACTGATAACAATAACACAGTACTACGAGCACAGGAATGCCTGTGAAACACAATACATGAAACCACCTGTGATGACTGTCTAAATAATCCCTGCTTACAGACAGCAAATCTTAACAAGATGCAGATTCAGTGTTCACCAGTTGGAGTCACATCATCATACTTATTGTATCTATAAGAACTATTATACTAGGAAAGAGCACCAATATTCATGAAGAATCATGTCTATGTACAACAATGAAAAACAACACATTTTTGTTTATTTTTATTTCATTTTATACTTTATTACTCTTCCATCATCTTCTTTTCCCTTAACCACATCCAAGCTTATTTAATCAAAATTCAATAGAACGATAAATAATCCAGTGGGTTTCCCCTCATCTGGTGCACAGTGCACATCCTGAAAACATACTTAAAATCCCAACATTTTTAATGTCCTTGAGATTAATAAAAATTACTTTGACCCCAACACCATTATAGAAAGAAGTACTAAATAATAAAAAATGAAAGGGGTTGGCATGTCTCTGTGTTCATGTAACTAATCAGGCTAAATCCAGAACAGCATTCTTGACTATAAAGAATAAATAATTTGCATAGTTTAGAAAACTATATGGCACCTGAAAAATAAATAGGTTAAAAAAAATCAAAACACATTCAGGGGGAAAAAAATCAATAAAACAATGAATCAATGATAGGGGAAGTGTTAAGGAAACTATTTCAAAACTCGTCTGGCTGTCTAGGGTGAAAAGTAAAATTAAATAAACATTCTGTTTAAAATCAATAGTTTTCACAGATGGTTGACAGCATATCAGTATTAATGGCATTTGTGGATGTGGCTTACAAATAAGTAACTGTATTCTGGATTAAGAGGATTTAAACTGTTTTATTTAGTAATCTAATATTTGTAATATTCTTTGGTCAGACAGTTTGGTTGGAAAACGAAAAACAGTGATTTGATGCCCAGAATGCAGGTAGATTCATACCTGACTGTATGAATATTAAATGTAATCAAGAACAAACCAAAACAAGAGAATCATTTCATGAAGTCCTCTAATACGGTTTTATGAATTTACAGCAAATGAACTAACACGAAAGAAAAAAAATCTGCTTATATTTTTTACTTCATAGTTTATCATTAGTAAGTTAGGCTAAAACGACTGTAGATCTCCAAGTGCCCTACATCTGTTCTTCTAGGGGTCCTAACAACTATTGATGAATTAGGAATCAAATATATCATAAATCAGACAGATTCCTCAAGAATGTAGACCTGAATCTTCTCTCGCCATTTTAAAAGGCAATCCACCCAACAATTAAAATTCTGTCATCATTTACCCTCATGTTGTTCCAAACCTGGATGACTTTCTGTTCTTCTGTGAAACACAAAATACATTTTGAAGCATAATTCAACTGTTTTTGTCCACATAATGAAAGTCAAATCGGTCTAAAACAACAAAACACTGAGAAAATCATCTTTCGTGTTCAACAGAAAAAAGAAAGCAAGTTATACAGGTTTGGAATGACATGAGGGTGAGTACATAACAGAATTTATTTAATTTTTTTATCCATTTAAATACTATTAGAGCTATCCCAACATCATACATCGCCTAAAGTGCAAGGTGGTCTCTCTTTTTCATAGCAAGCAGCAGACCACCTCACCATGGTGCAAGTAGAGAGAGGACAAGCTCTGCATGCTTGCAAGTACACTAATGCTGCAAGTGTTTAAGTGACAGAAACTGGGTGCAGAAAGGCCTTTTGGGTCATTTGATAAATTTCTAAAGTACAAAACTAAAGACGTTCATCAATGATTCATCCTCCGATTCTTGGGTCTCTTGCCGCCCGCTGGGTGAGCTGGTTTCATGAAGGACCCCGTGTTGGATCCCAGTGGTTTTTTGATGGGGAGAGGGGCTGACACCTCCATGTTGCTGCTAATGTCCATCTGCTCCACATTAAACACCTCCATGGGCGTATCAGTGGGAGGCAGGAGAGAGGTGGTTGTGGGCACTTCTGGGAAGGGTGGACCCCGAGACCAACCGTCTTCCCCTTCAGCCTTCATAGGGCTGGAAAACGCAAGTATGGCATCATGGGTTATGGATCTCGATTCATGTTGTTACAAATGCAAAACCAGGATAAACATGACATGTTACAGCATGTACACAACCTTGGACTTGAAGCCCAAATCAATTAAATCAATGTCATTCCCTACAAAATCACAGGGCTGGGAATCAACACACATTTCAATTAGTTAGTGTATATGTACACACACACACATATATATATATATAATCTATAATCTATATAATATAGGAAGTAATAGGTCATCTGGGTACTTTTCGCCTACTGTTTGAATACTATTAATTCAGACATACTACTCTTTTCACATACTGCTTTTCACCTGTTATATAGTATGGGAGCAGGCATATTCAGACACAGCATGTGAGCTTATTTTTAAAGATTCTTTCTTAAAATTAATGTTTCTTTGAACGCAGACCATGATTAATATGGGTTAAAAAAAAATTCTGTATTTTTTTACCCAGCCCTACAAGATCATAAAACATGACAGAACTACTTTATACACACTGCAAACTCTGTGCGAATCTCAGTGTAATGAGAAAAACATTACCTCACTGGTGTTCTTGGGCTTCCCAGAAGCTTGCGAGGTGAACGGGATTTTGGCTCAAAAGTGAACTTCTCGTTGATGTTTTCGAGCACAGATGGAGCTATGTACGTAAAGCCCTGAGGAGAGACGACATCCGAGAAGAGATTAAATGAAGGAAAAAAAAAAGTTTGGGTAGACAGAATAAAAGGAAAAAAATGGAAAAAATTGATGAGTGTAGAGGATGTGCAATTTTGATGAAAAAAAAAAAAAAAAAGGAACGTCACGCTAAGAGCTGGAAAAAAACAGTTAAACAGTAATAATATGGACCAGATGAGAGATATTATCCCTTTCTCGTAAGTTTGTCTACAAAAAGAACTAATTTACCACACACACACACAATGCTAACACACGCTCACAATGTAGGTCGGGAGTCAGAAACGAATCTCATACACATTCTTGAGTGCTCTACACAGCATGCTGATGATAATTAAGATCAAATGGTGTATAAACAAGTTGAGGCTTCAGTCGGGTTCTTGTTATGTTTGGGCTATGGTGTCACGTACAACAAGGCCTTGGAGGTGCATAATATTACTCTATTTGTCTGAAGAACATCTCTGTTTATAATAAAAATCTGTTTAATATTTTATTTTTTTATCTACACAACCATTCAAAAGTTTTTTTATTCAAAATAAATTAATACTTTTATTCAGCAAGGAAGTATTTAACTTGATCAAGTGACAGGAAAGGACTTGTACATTGTTACAAGATTTCTCTTGCAAATAAAGTGTTCGTTTGAAAGTCAGCTTTGCACTCACCGGAGTAAATCACAGTTGAAAATATTGAAATATAAATGGTTTTAAAATAGAATTTAATACAATTTCACAATATTACTATTTTACAGCATTTTTGATTAAATAAATGCAGCCTTAGTGAGCATGAAAAGACTTTTGCAACAAACAAAAATCTTACAACCTTGAATGATAGTGTATACAATAGTACCCTATAATCTCAGTAGCCCATAATACTGGTAATATCAGACTTGTAATACTTTCTATTTATCTGTTATTGGCTAATAAACATAAAAAAAAAGTTTATTATTGATGCACTTTGGATAAATGTACTGCAGTTGGAGTCCTCACAGCGGTATAGTGTTCGTGCAAAGACCATATATTTAAAGAGTATAGAGATAAATTTAGTCTAAAAAGTGACCAGGACAACAAACTGACCAGGAAGACTTGGTTGGCACTTTCGCTGAGTGTCGAGTCGTCGGGACTGTCCACTGGAGTCTGACTAGTGAACTTGGAGTCAAACTGGCTAACATCATCTGCTGATTGCTGCAGAAATAGAGATTTGGGAGGAGTTATTATCAGATACCACATAATGAGCTCTATAATAATAACTCTAAACATGCAATAAGAGAGAGGCAAACAGTTGACTGAGCAGAGAAAGAAAACACTATCTCGTACCAAAAAAGGCTTAAAGGGAGGTTCAACTTTAAAAGCCAGTAGATCATCCCAGTTCATGTGTCTGAAGAAGGAGTGGCCCTTAAAAATAAAATCTGCTTTTAAAATATATAAAACTCCACGATATACTGTATGTATATGCAATCTCCTGCTTTTATGATAATGGGTTCACCATATCATAAGGCCAGATACCTGGACATCTAATGCATCTCTAGGACCTGCTCCCATCCTCGTTGATGCATTTCTTCTCAGCAGCTGGGTGCGAAACATACATACACAACCCCGTAAGTTAAGCAACAGGAGAATTCCACAGTGGAATGAAACCTGTTTGACCTTAAGACCTCTACCTTTTTCAGAAGGTCCCGTGCTTCTTGGGTGATGTAAGGTGGAAGGTTCAGTTTGCCCTTCAGGATTTTGTCTATGGTTTTTTTTCGATTCTCTGCAGTGAATGGCGCCTGAAAGTTAAGAGGTTAAAGAGCAGTCTGGGTAAGCTTAGATTGTGCACAAATTGATTTGATATCTTCACAATAATGCTTTCTTTGTTTTTAAATCTGTCTGAATGGGAGGAAATTACGTTCAATATCTAGTATCCAGTCCTCCTTGAAAAGTAGAAGCTTGTTTGGTAGGAACAACTCCGTATTAATACCAATAGTTGTGGAATTAAATGTCAAACAAGCGCATACAAATACACTGTTCAGGTGTCTGCATCATTTTGGTCAAGTAGTGTAGGTTTCAGTTTTTATCTAGATTCATTTACATTAATAAACTGTTCGAATAAGGTTCCATCATCGTTATTTTTGGGTTCACACAATCAAAACAGTGTCCAAAGTGTTCACAAACTAGGTCAACAGAATCTCTATCAATAGAACACCTCATCAGAGATTATCAATAGTGAATTCTCACACGTGTTTAGTCTTGTCCAGCTCTAGCGATTAGGTTAGGGTTAGTAGAATAAGTTAACATGTACTTGCAAAGTTACTTATAGACATAGAATATCTGTCAGAGGACCATCAAAATAATGTGTTAGCATATATTAAGCAGACAGTCTACTAATACGCCAATGACTGCTAGTTGACATGTAGTTGCCACACGGTTGTGGATAGTTAGACTGTCTAAAGTGGACTATCAAAATAAAGTGTTACTCTGTCCTCTGTGTAATTATCTGAAAACTAAAGTTGATCATGAACGGCAGGAGGTTTATGAGGAGGTGTTTTTCACAATATTACTGTTTTTATTGTATTGATCAAAAAAATGCAGCCTTTATAAGCATGAAAGTTTCTTTCAGAAAACATTTACCTCAAACTGTTTGAACAGTAGAGGTATTTTAGTGGTCGACCGATATTGTTTTTTTGATAGCCGATGCCGATATCTTAGAGAGCAGAGTGACATATACATATATATATAGGTAGAAACTCTTGAGACCCTCACAAAAAAAACTCTCCTGCCTCGTTCTTGTCAGAAACTGAGAAACTAAATAATTGCAACACTATAAATTATGATAAACTCTAAAGGACACCGGCCCTCCAGGAGACCCCTGGTTTAGGCTAACGTTGGCTAGCTAGCGATGCTAGATAATGGTATTCTTGAAATCAAAACTTACCTTCACTTGTATGAACCACTTTAAACATTTATACTATTTTAAAGCCTTTATTATTTCTCAACTCCACAGCTGTGCAGTAAAATTCACTTTAAAGATTCACTTTTCATTCATGAAGATGACATGACAATTAAGCCAAAAATGTGTCTCCTGGCAGAAATTATGTGAAATTACCATAACCAGTAGATGGCAGCAGAGGATCAATCATTAGCTCAGTTGCCATGGATTTATTAAAAACAACAAATTTTAGTACTTTTACAGTACTGAAGTATAAAGTATAGCAAGTGCACAGATTCACTGTTACTGCTGTAGTTTTGTTACTCTGAATTTAGTCTGACTCACTTAATGCACAGCTCTATTTTTGACATCGGCTTGTCAGATAGTTTGTTCTTAATACATTTATCACTGTCAATTACAGCAATGACTCGTGGTACAATTTAGCGGACTCAATCGCATAATTTTTTTACACTCGTGTTGGTCATTCCTGAAACATAAGTGAACGTTCAGTCCTCGTAGACAAACAAACCTTTTTTCAAATTGTGAATGGATTACTTGCGTAGAGAAACCGTCACGCAGAGTACACGCGATCATATGCATGCATGATAGAAATGCACACTTCACAAGATCTCACAGCTGGATTCGACTAAGTCTGCAAGGTTTGTGAAAATAAATGTTCATTAATAGACATTCAAAGATTTGTTTAAATGATATTAATGCGTATTTGCTGAATGCTGACGGCAAACGAGAAAGTATTATTTTGGTTGCCTTTCCATTACTAATAATTTAAAAACAATCGTTATAATACTTTATTGTATACCTTTTAATTCCTTTGTTTAATACTTCTATCTGATATATACTTAAAACTAAGTTCTTTTTCGTTTTGGGGTAAAACAAAGTTCGAAATACATGAGCAGCGGTATACTGTTATGGAACATCCTGACCCCGCCCACTCTGATGAAAGCAACGTTTATATGAATATGTAAATATGTGCTATGCGCTTTCCTCTCAGTAACAAAATAAACATAACAAAAATGGAGAAAACAGCAAGCATTTTTTATAAAAAAGCATCTGTTCATAGCAACATGGGTATGTTTGCACGAGCTCTGCAAATTAGCACTCCCGTGAAGTCACGTCACGAGTAGTTACATGGTACTTTATTCAATATATTGCTTAAAAGCAATCAGTTGTATTAAACATGAAAAAGAGTGTCATTGTCTCATTTAATTTGCTTCTATAAAGCGGCTCTCCACTGCGCGAACATCTCACCTCCAAGGACTCGACAGACGAAATGAACCCAGAGAAGAGTTTGCGAGTTCGCATGAAAGAAGGTGGAGCCTCAGCGCACACCTCCTATGAAGTAATCGTCAAGGACCAATGGTAGTACGAAGGTGTTTTGCAGTCGCACCAAACTTTTCCGGAAAGTACGCTTTGGCAAGCCATTTTGAACTCCTAAAACATTTTGGCCGGATTTTGTTCGAAATGATGTCACATCAGTTCGTTCTTAGATTTCGCTTGAAGTGTATCGGGGCCTTTAGACAGACTTCTATTTAGTGGTCGACCGATATATCGGCTGATATTTGGCATTTTTCAAATATCGGCATCGGCCGATACGTTTTTCTGTTTGGCCGATGTGGTCGAGGCGGGACTTTTATTTTGACGGCGCTGAGAACGGCAGCGCCTGAGCACACAGTGCTCACATTCTCTCTCTTGTTTACTGTTGTTGTTAACAGTTCTGTCTAATACGGATAGAAGTATGTTTAATAATCAATAACGGTTAAACAAAGGAATTAATGTATACAAAAATTATTATAACGATTGCTTTTATATTATTAGTAATAGAAAGGCAAACATAATACTTTCTCGTTTGTCCGTCAGCATTCAGCAAATACGCATTTATATAATTTAAACAAATCTTTGAATGACTAATGAACATTTAATTTCACAAACCTTGTGAACTTAGTCGAATCCAGCTGTGAGATCTTGTGAAGTGTGCATTTTTATCCAGCACGATCGCGTGTTCTCTGTGTGACGGTCGGTCCGTGTGAATTGAATGCTTTAAACTTTAAACTCGTGATTTCAAATTATGCTGCACTTTATGCATTTGCCCACTGTCATATTCATGTCATTTTCACTGTGTGCTGTATGTAAAATGAGTGTTACCTTGGCTTTATTTTTAAAAAAATTATAAAAATGATTACCAATGCACACAAACTTCCCAGAATACTGAGTGCCTTGTTGGTTACAGTGTTTACTCCTTTTTAATTATATTGTCTTAAATATGTATTAATTTAGTGAAAAATACTTTGTCATCGAAAGTATAAGTATGTTTATTTTACAAAAAAAATTTTTTTATCTATTTTCAAATTATTTCAAATTTCTTAAATATAAATTAAAATAAAAAAAATTATATCGGCCACCCTGCTTTCCAAGATATCGGCATCGGCTGTCAAAAAAACCAATATCGGTCGACCACTACTTCGATTAGGAAAGACAAAACTGGTAAACGCGGACAGCACCCATAAAGGGAGAATGTGAGCACTGTGTGTTCAGGCGCTGCCTTTCTCAGCGGCGTCAAAATAAAAGTCCTGCCTCGAATGCATCGGCCAAACAGAAAAACTTGCCAAAAATGTCAGATATTGGCTGATATATCGGTCGACCACTAGATTTATAAATAATCTGTGTGTGTGTGTGTGTGTGTAGCTGTACATCGATTCTAAGACAGCATTATATGATAATCTATAGCATATATTTATCTACAGCTTATTGACCTAATCTGTTTCTAACTTCATGTAAAACATTAATGGAGAAGCAAGATATCAGAGAGGAGATTGAGGCCATGAACACTCACAGCTCCTGTTAGCATATCATACATCAGGGCTCCCAGACTCCACCAATCCACAGCTCGGTTATGGCCGCTTCTCATGAGGATTTCTGGTGCCCTGAAAAAGGGAGAGGACAAGAGAAACAAAGAGAGAAAGACAGAAGGAATGAGTGAAGAGAGAAAAGGCCATCACACCAACCATTTTTTGTGCTGCTGTCTTTTTTACTTTGACATAACTGACACCAGAGGCCCCAAATAAGCCTTCAGCTGACATGATTGATGGAGGCTCTGACCTCCATGAACTGCTCTGTATGAACTTTCAAGAGGCCACATTGCCGAAAACATGATTTTTCTTACTGTTTTAAAATTCAAGTTCAAGTTGTTAAACAACACAAAGCTCCCTTTCTAGCCTACACAGACCATTTATTTGAGAAAAAGATGCAATAACAGGCTGCTCGGAAATTGATGTCACAACCATGAGTACATTAAAATAAATATCATCAATATTTAGTATTCAGCAACTTGGCCAATTCTGCTACTCAGTCTTTACATTGGCCATTTACATCTAGAAGTTACATGAGCATATAAAAAAAGATTGTTTAATTGGGTGAAAATGTGACTTTGTACATACATGTACTCTATGGTTCCACAGAAGGTGTGTGTGACGGTACCATCATGGATCGACTCCTTACAGAGTCCAAAGTCTGTCAACTTCACATGACCTGAGATGAGAATGAAATGAGCACATCCAGAGGAGAACAGTCTTTATTGAACAGGCAGTGGTGCAAGTCTGAAGACTATCTGGAATAAAAGGACAGGTGTGTGTGTGTTTATTACCATTGTTACGGAGCATGATGTTCTCTGGCTTCAGATCTCTGTAGATAATGCCTTTCTGATGAAGGTGACCCAAGGCCATGGAAATCTCTGCCAGGTAAAAGCTAGAAGTAAATAAAATTATAAATAAATAAATAGAAATTAAAAATTGAAATGCTTTCACAATCCATTGATTTGTAAATTTTTTGTTAAACAAATAGTTCACCCCAAAATTAAAAATGTTATAATTATTATATATTATTGTATATTTTATATATTATTTCCCCATACATATTAGGGTTCAAACAAATCATAATATATAGTGCTACAGTCATATAGACCGCTTTTAAGGTGATTTATTTCTTTTTGGAGTTTAAAAGCTTAACACCATAAATTGTCATTGTATGATAAAGACCTTTGTACACACTCATTAAAGTATTTAAAAATAATTTAATATGTGGGAGTTAAACGGAAAAAATTAACAGCATATAGGTTTGGAATTACGTGAGGGTGAGAAAATGATCACATATTTAGAATTGGTTAAAAAAAAAACATTTTAACAAATTTTAAATATTTGGTCCATCAAACCATCAAATCAGCATTTGGGTTGCATGTACAAACAACATTTGTTAAGCAAATTAATTTTGAAAGCCTCCCGCACAAGACCAACATTTACACAAAACAGAGGCGTTTCCTCCAGATAGCAGACAGGTCATCTTGACATGGGAACGATCTATATCCTGATAAGACTGGTAAAGCTCCACTTACCAGGCTGTGTCCTCCAAAAAGATCCCCTCCCTCTCCAGCTGCATGAACAGCTCTCCACCTGTTACAGAAACATAAACTTGATTCCAGATACATTCTCTAAAACACGTCTTGTTTCAATTTTTTTCTCAAAACCAAAACTACTGATTAAAAAGCACCAGTTGCTGTTTTGAACTCACCGCTTAGGTACTCCAGGATGAGGTAAAGTTTGCCTCCTGTCTGAAAGGCGTATATGAGGTCCACAATGAAGGGATGCTTAACTTCCTCTAGGATGTTCCTTTCTGCTTTAGTATGAGCAGTGTCCTTTGCATTGCGAACAATCATGGCCTGTTGAAACAGACAAAAGCAACAGAATACATTAAGAAATGTTGTGTTTTTAAGTAAATGCCAAGCACACTAGCACTGACTGTACAACATCCTGTGAACATCTATGCACTGGAGGGTTGTAACACCCCTAATCACAGCTGAGAACTGGGGTCATTAATGTTTTTATTGTTGTTGCAATAAACAGACGTGTGCAAATCTAATTTGGGAATCGTGTGCACATGAAAGTCTGTATATTTTTTATTTTTGTAAAGATCCTTTTAGAGGCTCTGTAATACAGTGCTAAGAATATCGTAAAAAGAAACCCAAAACGCTTATAACTTGCATTTTTGCATAATGATAAAGCGCACCTTGAATTCATTCAGTCGTGTTTGACAATCACTAAAGAATCACTAAACGGCTGCCATGAAAACACACTTCTTGTATGATAACTTTAATTTCATTAAATTCTTAATTTTCTATTATAGAAAACGAAATAGGGGCAAAAGTGTGGAAATGCAAATATTTTTCCATACTCTGCTTTCTTTTTTCCATACTTTTCCAGACCTGGAAATTACTCAAATCAAATTTCATACTTTTCCAAACTGCGTAGGAACCCTGTTTAAAGATAATTGAGCTAAAACGGCTACAGTGTACAATGAAGAGTCTACTAAGTATTGATAAGAACAGAGCCACATTCGGTATGCAAATCTGGCCAGCTGAGATTGCACCATCTGACCATCATTCACATGTTGGTATGCAAATCTGGCCAGCTGAGATTGCATCATATTATGACCACATTATATCTTTTTACCAAGTTGATAAATGACCAAATCTGCCACTCATCCGTGGTCTTGCCAAATAAGACCCTGTGAAGCATGCTATTATAAGCCCTTGTGTTCTAAATATGTTGAACTAAGCATTTTGAGCAAAGCAATATTCCTCCTATTAAATGCTACTGTGCGTTTCTGTTATGATCTACTTGTTTGCAGATGCAAAATAAGGGAATTTCCATATGTAACATTTATAGTGTTGTGAAAAGGAAAAACACACAAACTATACAACCAATCATTACTGAAATGGTTTATAGGTAATGATGAAACATTCCTTAAACATTATTCACAGGCCTGCAGCAAACCACACCAATACAACCTGTTAACCAGCAGGACCAGGCATGATGGAACACCCACACTGATTTTCAGGGAAAGATCAATTTATTGAATTTGGGGGGGCCATACCTTTTTCAAGACCTTCATGGCAAATATCTTCCCAGAATCTGCCCCAGTTACCTTGCGAACTTGAAAAACCTGTTTTTTTTTTTAACACCAGAAAGACTGTTAAAGTGCCCCCCCAAATATTATGCCATTTCGAATATTTCCTTTCATGCAGTGTGTAATGTAGGTATATGTGAATGTAAACAGCTGCAAAGTTGTAAAGCCGAAAGTGCACGATAAATAAAGTTATTGTCTCCAAAAGACACTGAGCACTGAACAGCCTAAACGAGTGGTTAGTAATTCGAATCCCACTTCCGTGATGGCTACACGTCACATGGTAACACCTCTGCACAATGTTCTCCGTTGGCCGGCCACGAACAACTTGACCCGCCCTCAGACACTGTAGATTGTTCTTGTGGTTAACATCATGTCAAGAAGACACTGTTAAAGTAAATTTGTTTTATTTTCACTTCCTAAAGATGAGGCTGCAAAGAATCAGTGGTTAAAAAAAAATTTCCATTGTACCACAGCAGTACAACCCCAATCTTTTTTTGTGTACCCTAAAAATGGCATAATTGGGGCACTTTAACATACAAAAGTTGAAGGTCCGATAAACATGGCATGGTAAGATCTACAATAAAAATTTGCAAATGAAAACTAAAAGCATGAAGACAAAAATGAATGGACACTATTTAGCAAGGATGCATTAAATTTACCAAGAGTGACATTAAAGACATTTACAGTATAATGTTACAAAAGATTTCTATTTCAAATCAATGCTGTTCTGAAAATTCAGCAAATTGCAAATATTTTAAATTACATTTTAAACTATATTAAAAAGATAATTGTTCTTTTGAATTGTAATAATATTTCAAAATATTAATGTTTTAATGTATTTTTAATCAAATAAATGCAGCATAAGAAGCTTCTTTCAACGACCCAAAACTTTTGAACAGTAGTGTACATTATTTTAAAGCCCATATTATGTGTTAAAAACTCCACCACATGCAGGGTGGAAACATTGGGTAGCACTGCTTGTCTTGCTTACCTTTCCATATCCTCCTTTACCCAAAACACGAAGCAACTCAAAACACTCTGGACGAATCTGCTCTGTGCCTCGATTCACAATATTCTCTGAGATTTCGAACTTCTCACAGTCTTCCAAACTGCTCCAAAACATCAACATTTATATACAGTTAACATAAAATATCAACATTTTAATCAAAGAGAAGACATTTCACTTCTAAATTAAAATGCCATCATCGAATTACACAAATATAATTATGTTTGAATGTCAAGTAGCTCTTGGACATACTCACAATTCAAAGCCACTGCACTGGTCCAGGCATTCATTACTCTTGGCCTGTGGACAGAAACAAACGTTTGGTGTTTATGGAAGGTTTACAGAGTGTTTGAGGAGTGGACTGCAGTTTTTTGTATGCCTGCAGCTTTTCCACTAAATACATAGTGTGCGGATCTGACACGGCCATTAACGCTCAACCTATAGCAGTGACTGACGCGCACCGGCTCTTTTCCATCTCTCGGGGTATCAAGGTCACTGATCACATTATAAGACCCAGTCTAACAATAGAGTCAGACCAATGCAAGTTGGACCTACAGAAGATTTTTTTGTGTGTGTGTGTGGTTTCAGATGTAATTCAGGAGCAAAGCCGGTCTAAAAATCTGACATGAGAACTTCTGGCAAACTTTTGAACACTAAACCTCTAAAGCCTATTTTGCTTTCAGTGATATTAAAAATGAACTGCGGCTGAAAAGTTTTGAAAGTTCATATCTGTCATATTTAGCACGACTCTTAAGTCTGCTTAGTCATACAAGTTTGACAGTCCATTAAAACAGACAGCTTCACACACCTGAAGTGATGCTAGGTATCCAAAAATCCAGTTTAAGCAGGTAGCCTAGATGTGTTTCTAGCTGGTCTTAGCCATTAGCTATTATGTCCTGCTAATATGTTCTTAAAAAAAATGGAATATCTTCAGTTTGATCAACTAGTAGCTAGTTCAAGAAGGTCCACCATATTAATAACCAGGTTATATTAATAACCTTAGACCAGCTTGAAAACATCTTAAGCTAGATTCCAAAGTCGTATTAAAACAGACAAATATGTCCATTTATAATAATAATATTGCCATGTTTTGTCATATATATCCTGGTAAGTACTTTGTAAATCTATCCCCTGTAAAACATTTTAAACCCCGTAAAAATCATACAGTACCATGGTAAATAAGTACCGTGGTATTGTCATCTAATAGTTTACTACAGTACAGCCATAGTACTTTTATGCCGTGTTTCTGAAGCGTGTAAAGGTGCTGGATCGATCCTCAGGCGGAAATTCTGAACCCGAGCCAGGTGTACCGACGAAACATGCTACCTGTCAGATTGTGCTACCAAAAATATATTTGCATTGTTTTAAAGGTAAGTTTAGGGTAAGTTAATGTGTGGACGGGTAGGGGTAAGTTAGGTATTGACATTTAAAAAAGCCTCAAAACACATAAATAAGTTACTGGTAGCACAATCTGATAGGTAGCATTTTTCGCTATCGAGCGGGTAGCACAAATCGCCAGAACACCGGTTCCCAGTTAGTTACGTACCTACCCGGGTGTTTTGGCGGGGGGGGGGGTTGGGGGGGGGGGCTTTTTTTTGGGGGGCGGCGAGCTCCTCGTCTGACAAGTTGTCCTCCGGCGGGTCCAGGTCGATATCAAATACACCAGCCATGGTCACAGTCTCTTTACACACTCCAATACCAGAATAGCGATGAATACGGACACCTCATGGTCCCGCACGACTCACCGCCGCCATAACATAACGGCTCCGGTACGCTACGTATCCCTACAGAGATTAACTACCGGTAAACGATAATCACGACGAACAGCGAATTTCACAGAGCGTCAGTGCGCATGCTCCGGAATGTGTAAAACAACTGTCAACAACTGAATTAACGTTTTTGTTTATTTAAACACACGAATGTCTTTGACTTTATTCCGGAAGGTTGTAGCTGAGGTAAGTGGGTGTACGGATACAAAAACGCGTCGTTCTGTGTGTATAGGAAGCTGATTTGACTTGTAGTACCGCCGCACTGCCAATAGGTGTCGACAAAAGACCTGCCAATGTGTTGCTTCTGTCAAGCGCTTCAACATTCGTGCTGTTAACCCTCGCGGATAAAGCTCCCGCATAATCACAATCAGTGGTTTGCCTGTGTTTTCAAGCTTAATTTATTTAATAATAAAAACTTCACGTTTCTCTCCTCTTATGGTTTAATAATAAATAAATAAAAATCCAAGTTGTCCACAAAATAGTAAATACTATTTCAGTCTTTCTACTTTGAAAGTTTGCATTTAATTCAGTGTTGTTTGCCGTTTCATTGTCTATTTTTTTTTCCAAAGTAAATTAATTCTTTCAGTATATGTATACACACATATTTATATTTTAGTATTATGGTATCATTAAAATGTTTTGTGTTGCTTGAGCATTTGTTGTAGGATAACTGTAGGTGTATTACCGTTTGGATTTGGGAGGAGAGTCTAATTTGGCAATCCTTTTGAAACTATTTGATTATTCATGAAGGGTAATTCTATTTAAACCTTGTATCCTGTTCTACACTACTTAACGTTCAAAAGTCAGCGAGGTCGCTAAAAGGGTTGACTGAAGAAAGATGCGAGCTAACATTGTTACAAAGTGCTGGGTAGCCACAATTCTGTTCCCCATCAATGGATCACAATGGGCACTTTGTGTGCCACATATGCTTGAAGCAGGAAGAAAAAAAATCAATATGCAAATTATAGTTACAGGGGCTTTCCAAAGTTGTATGTTTTTGAAAAAGAGGCCTAAACCCATACATACTTTACACAACCTGACACAAAACAATGCATATCACAATGGTATGGCTGTTGATATGACTGATATAATATATCAAGCTATTTGAAGCTTAATTGGGCCCTGTTGTAGACACTGATTAGGCTATCTGTTCCAAAAAAATAAATTAAATAAAACAAAAATAAAAAAACATGTAGGCTACCTGTTGAGAATGAGAGCAGGAAGCTAACAGTTTATCAGACTCTCCGTTCTTCTGTTAGTTTTAATGATACATACCTGTGGGTTTCGGGAGAGGTAAAGATACCCAGCATCTGCGTCAGGTAACATTTACACCTGTTTCTGAGTCAGCTTGGGTGTGCCAGTGTTCTCCAGTTCGGTGACAGCACATCATTGATTCATGTCATGGGTTAAAGTCCCTGACTCACCTGGACTTTAGCAGACTAATTATAAATACTCTTGCTTTTGAGAGCCGTAAACTGAATATATGGTTAACTGTTATAGTTTTACCCTCACCCAGATTCTTCCAATCAAGATGTCTCAAATGATCATTAACGTGTTCTTAATTATATAGATTAGTCACAAAATACAAAAACGTGAGGACACTTTAATTTAGGCCTACAAAACTCTTAATATGCAATTTTTTAAATATTGAAAATAATATCCAAAAATGTTAATCTGTGCCCCCTACTGGTTGCTAAAGGTAGTGCCCAGTATGCGTGCACGTTGAAAATCTAACTTAACCCTCAAAAGTGTCGTTTGGTCACATGCTAAGCAAGAACACCTGACCTCATTGTGCAACCTACACAAAAGATTGGTCATAAGATGGAGGAGGGTTGTTAAGAAACTACAACTGAACATGTCAAGCCATATTTGAATATTAAAACCTGTTTGAACGAACGATTTGCATGATGGCGAACCCTCAGGCTCTTAACTGTATGGGCGTGATCGTGCCAGAATTACTCACATCACCAAATAACTATGAATATGATATTATACACGATATGAAAATACAGTACACATATTTTCAGAGTCGGTTTTTTTTGTAATTGCTTTTTATTGGGGCATAAAGGAATTACATTTGTGGCAGGCTATTTATTACTGCAGCTTCAGACTGTTTATACATTTTTAAAATGTTATCTTTATTTTCATATGTATTTATGTATATATTTTTTTTAACTGCTCAAATTTTACTTAAACTACATTTGAATTTTAAAATGTATCTTAAAAGGGTGAACTCCCCGACGCCGTACTCACGTGAGTTCTCGCAGCTGACAGAAATAGAGGGATGAAAAAATAAAAAGAAAGATACAAACAGGTCTCAGCGAAGCATCCAAGCACAGACCCGTCCAGCCTTACAGCCCCTCATCCCAAAGAAGAAGATACAGTGAGATTAAAGGAGCAAATCCAGAAAGCAGGAAAGACAAGCAGACAGGAGAGAAGCAGCAGCAGGGCGTGAGCAAGCGAGGGTGTATAATGTTTGTGTGAGAGAAGGGAGTGAGACTCTGATGAGGAAGGAAGGGAAGGGTAGATAGTGGAAGGGTATTGGCTGAAGGGAAGGGAGGTGGGGATGTGCTCAGCCAATGCTCTGAGTGAAGGTGCAAGGCAACAGGAAAATGGCAGAGAGAGAACACATCCTTTAGATACAGAGGATTCTCTTTTACTCTCTAAGTGTTGCCACTGTAACACATACACTGCAAAAAAAAATATTTTTGTCTTGTAAATATCTAAACATACTTAAAGTCAACATGAATCTGAAATGTATTTTGTTAATGCATGTTTCTGATCTTACTGTGAATAATGCATTGGTACATGTTATTCCAAAGAAGTGTTTATCTTTTAATATTCAATTAAATGTAATGACTTCTCCCTCTGAAACAACTTTCATTTTCTGCTGATGTCACTTGGGTCTCACAGGCTATTGGATAATGATCGCTGATAGCCTAATGTCTAATTAGACATTTAAGCAAACTGAACATTTGATCCGACACATTCTGGAAAAAAAAAAACATCCAGTTTTTATGATTACATTTCGGATGGAACATTTCTTTTCGCTCGGAAATAGAGGTCTAATACAGTAGGATTTGGTGCTCAACAAACATTTGTTATTATTATCAGTGCTGAAAACAGTTGTGCTGATTACTCTTTGTGAAACATGATTTTAGGCCTTGGGCTGAATCGCCCGGTCCACGCCCCCGCATTTCTTTGGCATAGCAATCGTTGTCACCATTCCCCACGTCTTCACTTTCACTTTTGATCAATTGAATGAATCCCTGTTGAATAAAAGTATTAATTTCTTAAAAACATCTCAACTGCTTTTAGCATAACCCTTCACATTGATGTACTATGTATGTCAATTTATGAGCATTTATGTATGCATACAACTTCTAAGGGCAATCAAACTAACCGAATCCAATTACCTTCTCTACACCCCCAACGCAGAACCCTCTCACGTTTTAGTCATAATGTAGAGGTCTTTACACGGATGTTTCAGAATTTTACTGGAAAACAAAAACAAAAAATACTAATATGCTTCACAAAACAGTTTGCCGTGAACAGCAGAAAACAATACACAAACACACACATGCACACACACACAAAGGATGTGTCACATGTTCGTGATCTCAAAGAGAAAGTCCTCAAGAGTTCAAATCTGAGAGGCAAAAAAGAAAACCAATGACTCTCCTGTGTGATGTCCTGTCCTGTTTTTTCTGCAGGCACATGGGCATTCCAAGCCCTTTTGTTCGGTTTCTCAGTACACTGTAAGGGGGAGGGCTTGTTTGTATTCACAATCAGGGGAAATGAGGGGAAAAGAAGAGGTAGTAGGAAACAAAGAGAAAAATCAAGAGGACACGATAATGACTGGGTAACTGCATGAGAGCTAATGAAGATTAATGACTACAGAGGCAAAGAGAGAAAGAGAGACTGGCTACCACTCTAGATATTCACTACACAGGACATAAAGACCCAGCAGAGCAGAATGGAAAAACAATAGTGCTGAAATTGCAGCTTGGGCAACACGAGTCACTTAAGTCGCATCAGTCTTCCAAGACTAGCTAAAAATATCCTTTATGTCAACCTAAGGAGAAAAACACATGGTGACATCTTAGGACTACCATGTCACAAACCTTTGAACTAGAATCCCCAACATCTAGTGACAAATTGAGTTCAATTCATCATTAAGTACCAACCTAAGGGTTTGAATAGACAAACTGCTGGGGGCGTGGCTTAATTTGATAAAAGCATCAACTGCATCCATGCTAAAGGGGGTGGGCCAGGCCTGATCTCATTCCTTGATTTGATTGCATGAGAGAGTGATGTTACCATGGAGACAGCATCCAGTGCAGCAGAACCCAGATGGCAGGCAGCCTTGTTCCCCCTCCTCCTCAGTGTTGCCAGACGTACGATAATTATTGTATTTGTATGATCATTTTGACCTCTGTACGATGTACGATCAATAATGAAAAAAAATCCCAGAATGTACGATAATTTCATAATTTTATGACAATTCAAATGATGGTAGTTAGTCATAGGGCTTCTATATTCATACAAGAAATCGGCTCATTACAGACACTATAAATGCGCACGTGCACACCTCAAGAGTGTGTTAAGAATTCAGGAGGGTGCCCTGCTTTTAAACCAACGAGCAATTTCTTGCGGTCCATGACGGCTAGAACCCTCTCAACATCTGGCAACACGCAGGCTTCCAATGACAGTGGCTCAGATATGAAGTTCACAGCTAAAGTCTGTCTACACTGGATGTGACAAAGTGAGTGTTAAAAATAATTTTAATACGTCATAAATAGAGCGAGGCTTCAGTTTACTGTCGGGGATGTGTTGTGTCGTGTCGCATCCAGTGCAAACAGTCGCGGATTGTAATGGTTTATAGTATTTTGTCACACTGCTCGCGTCCAATTTAAACACGGTACGCCTAGTTATCTATTTGTGGTAATTTGCAGGTCGTGTCAAAAAGTTGTTTGTTTTAGATAAATAGCTGTTTTCTGTACGTTTGACTCGTGTACGATACTTTTCTTCCAAATACGATAATTTTGAGCTTCTGGTACGATACTTGGACATTTCCAATCTGGCAACACTGCTCCTCCTCCTCATCCCTCTCTTTCTCTCTCTCTTTCCTCGGCAGCCTGGAGTAGATTCATACAGGAAGAGTACAGACCTGCAGGACCCATATTGTAAATTGCATGTGACTGCAACACAAAGCCAGCACTGAGTACTGTGTGAGAGTGTGTATTTGTGCTCTATTAGTGGTATGAAGGCAGAACTCTTCGGGAAGCCTGAGGCTGGTGATGCCATCACATGTGATGCTGCCGATTTTATTTTTATGAACGAATTTCATTTTTACCATATCTCAATTGATATATTGTGTTTGATAGCATTCTGTGGTGGAAATGACATTGCAAATATATTGATTTATTTTCACACATTACATGTCTTAAATTTTATGTCTCCATGGTAACCAAGTATACTCTTACTAACTTTCGAAGAAATGTTGTTATTGGAATTTGTTGGTGGAAATGATAGGAATTTGCATAAGAATTAAAAATAATAATTTTTAAACTAAAAATAATAAAAGTGTTCATGATTATTTGAATCATTGATTATCAGTTTAAAATGAAATAATATTTTATGACGGATTATCAAAGTTTAAGATTGTGGTTAAGAAAGTATTAAGATCTAAAACTAGGTGCTGTAGGTAAAAGAAAATCTATAAATAATTATAATTTGAAAGTAGAATAAATAAATGATGAAGGCATAATAAAATGTTTTTAAGTTTTATAACAGAAAAAAAAGTTGAAATCAACACCTGAGACATAAAAGTGCCCATGCTTAAAGAAAAACCCATTCATGTGAAAAAAAATATTTATATATTTATATTTGTGCACCACAAACATATTCTAAAACCTTTTCCTTTCTTTTTTTCTCATCAAGCATCTAGAGTAGTGGTTCTTATCAAGTGGACCAGGGCCCCATTCGGGGTCCTCAACAAAACTCCAGGGGGCCCCAAAAAGCCTTAAAATAATTTACATTTATTTATATTTACATAATCTTCATTAAAATGTTAATATAAGACACTAAAAATAAACATGTACAATATTAAACTGACATCATATTTTGAATAAATTTTTATTTCGAAAAGAAGTACCAGAGGTACATATCAACTTAGATATGAGGGCCTTCAAATACTGTCCTGGACAAAAGGGGTCCTTTGGAGTCAAAAAGTTTAATAACCACTGATGTAAAGCTTAGATAACAAACCGCGTACATGTCTGATGTCTGTGATACACATCAGCATTTATCAGGGTCTTTTATTATATCCAGTATCCTCATATATGCAAACAGGGAATACCATTGCTTAATTACTTAATAACTGCCTGGTATGAATGAACTTTAATATTCACTAGAGTTAAAAAGAGGTTTAACTCCTAGCTGCCACTGTCTGCACTAATGAGTGCATTGTATTGAGAATAAACCACAGGGATAAAAAACCATAAAGCTCAGTTCTTAATCAACTAAGGTACAAAGTTCACCTACAACAGTCCTGCTGCACATTATTTTCTCAGCTACATGTGTAGGTAGAGTATAAAACTGGTATGTTAATTCTGTTTCTGTGGAGGAAATTTTATTACTATCTGAAATCTTATTATTATTTGCTTTGTTTTCTTTACTCTACTATAGAAGCTCTCAATTATTGGCTGAGGTTTGATGAGTGAGAGATACAGGAGTATAATTTAATGTGTGTGTGTGTGTGGTGGTGCATGACAAGTGTGAGATGAGAAATGCTATTTTATACATAGCTTCTATGACAATAATTTGCATTAAATACTTAGAAACAC